>PVKB01000353.1:384749-463497 GCA_004027205.1 Ctenodactylus gundi | reverse complement strand
TGATAACAATGCCTAACTTGAGCTAATATCATTTGTACAATCGGAAAAAAACTGCTACTAGAGAAAATGCTTGCCTTGCAGGATACTGTAGAAGCAAATTATATCATGCAATTAAAGTGCCTAGCACAGAGCTGGCAACAGGAGAGATTCAGTAAGTAAAGGTTATTATTGTAGCTGCCATAAAATACCCAGGAGTGGCCCTAGAGCTTCCTTCTTATTTTAGTCAGTTCTGGTTACCTTTTGTCAGTCCGTGTCTATAGAGGATCTCCTACCAGAACATGACTGTTGAATGCATCAGTATCAGCAAGGCTGTAATTTCATACCTTCCCTTCCAAAGGCGAAACTCTGGAGCTACCCTTTCATGAGAAGGCCTCACCGAAACACCTGCTGCTGCTAAGCTGAAGCCTTCCCTTGTCCTGCAGCCCCAGGGGTTGCTTAGTGTGAAAGGGAATTGGATTGTGTATTCCTTGTTTATCTCACTGGGTGTTTTTCTTTCTTTCTTTCTTTCTTTCTTTCTTTCTTTCTTTCTTTCTTTCTTTCTTTCTTTTTAAATTTCAGTTGCTAGTTTTTGACATGGGCAACAGGAGAAATGCTTAAGAAGTTGACAAAGAAATAGACAGTAGCTCAGACAGAAAGAGGGATGGCAAGCTACAAATGCATAGCTGAACTGCAGGGTACAGACCGCCAGATGGCGAGGCCAACAAAGAAAGCTATAATGACTTCACAAGAGGTAGTGAAACAGATGCACGGATGATTAGTGAGGCAGAGCCAGAAACCTGAAAAAAGTTCTGAGGAAGGAAGAAGCTCAACTTGCTAACTGCTGGGGAACTCTAGGGCACTTTAAGGGAGATGAGAGATTTGTAAAATACAGTCTCTGTCCTTGGAGAGCTTACAGTCTGGTTTATCTGCCCAGATGAATATTATAGAAACTATGTAAGAATTATTTAAGGCAGGAGAAAAGCAAGTGCTTCTTGCTTCTCAGTGTTGTTGGAGAGCTGGGAAGGAAGTGGATTGTTACCACCCAGTTGGGTGGGAAGGTGGAGGAAAGTTTGGGAAGGTTTAAGCTAAATCTTCCAGGCCTAGAAGTAGGAGTGTACAGGGTGGGAGTACACTTTGAATAGAATGGTAAAGTAAAATTAAGGTCATGAGATAGCAAAAAATCAGAAATGATTGGCAGATTTGTAGCATGTGGCTGAAATGCCATTTAGACATCAGAGACGAAGAAGAAAAGGAAATGACAGCTTGATGGAAAGCATTTTCTATGTTACACTGAAGGTCTTGGAGGGCACTTAACATTTGCAAAGGACTTGACAATGATTGTTATGTTGTTTCTCCTCCTTGTCTCAAAATGTAGGTCAAGGCCGTCATTCTCATGGTAGAAATAGGGGAATCAATAAACCAAGGGCAGCTGTATGAGGCCAAACTCCCTAGGAAGTAGGTAGGAGCTACGCCCTGAGGCCTAGCTATTGGAAGCTCACTAGGGGGATGTAACCATTTACCTGGACTTCAGAGATCCCTAAGTCTTTGCCCTAGAATCCATTACTCACCTCACACCTCACAGGACCACAGCTGCAGGACCTCAGCACATGAGAAGGGGTGAATCTGCCTTCAGCCCTGAGGAACTCAATGCGGAGTGCACCAGCTGCCACAAGATGGAAGGACTCAGCTGCTCTTTCTGGGGGAAACCTGCCAAGAAAAGCAATGTGGGGGAGAGGGAACCTCTTTCTCCACTTGCTACTACTCCCTCATCTAACTCCCAGACGTTTCTTTCTCTCTTTCACATACACACACGTGCGTGCATGCGCGCACGCACGCACACACACACACACACACACACACACACCACTCTCACGTTCTACAGTCAATTTTAGAAAATCCCTTAAGACACTAGAAAATCAGAGATGAGAAGTGGAAATGTAAAAAATATCATGTAGGATTCTAGAAAAGTTATTGAACTGGGAGTGAAGACATTAAAGATGTAGGTTGATAATTGCTATTTATCACTTGACTACTCTGGGCCTCCTTGCTCTCGGGTAGAAAACGCTAGCCATAGTCACCTTGGGTGAGTATTAGAAGGACTAAATCAAATAAAATAGGTGTAAAACATTTATACAATTTACATAACTATCAGTAAGCCTGCATAGCTGTTGGAAGTGACAAAATCTTGTGGCAATAGGAAACTAAAAAAGATGGCAGTGTAAGTTGGTTCTGAGCTTCTTGAGGGCCTGTAATTGCTGCTCAGGTCAGTTCAACCCTCAACTCCAGGTCTCCAACTCTGATTCCATTCTCTTTACCATCACCATCTTTCACTGGACTAGGGGAAAGTCTGACTCCGAGACGAGCACACTCCTTACAGCTACGAGGGCCTCAGCCTCTGATCAAAAACAAAACCTCCTTCTATCTTCCAATCTCCACTCTTCACTGTCGGGGCACCTTCTGTAATCTTCCCTAGACTTCTTAGAGAAAATATGCTTCTTTGTTGTTTCTGGAGATAATTACCATATCTTTCTCAGAGAACTTTCTGTGTCCAACCACGAAGTAAACTGGTCTGTTTCTGCCTCTTTGTCTCCCTGTCTCTGTATTCTCCCCCCACAACCTCTCTCTCTTTCTCCTTTTCTGTGTGTGTGTGTGTGTGTGTGTGTGTGTGTGTGTGTGTGCACATGCACACATAATAGGGATAGAACCTAGGGCCCTGAAATAGGGTCTTCTTAACACCTTTTTTCCCTCTTCCCACAATCACTTGAACATCCGAAGGGAGAGGCTGATCTGCCCTTCCTAGGACCTACAGCACTGTAGGCCCTACTCTGCTTCCCCCTCTACTTTCCTCCATGATGTTTATTCTCAACTATGTTGTTTAAGCTGCAACTATATGTTAATTCCCAACAGAGCATGACCTAGGCTAGTACTCATTTTACTACAGGATGCCAGAATGCAGAGTCCTAATTGAAAGAGATGGATAGATGATATCTAGAGGTGTAAAAATAGCAAAATTGATGCCTTATGGAGGAAGAAACGCTCTATGATCTCCAACTCTCCTTCTTAAAAAAAAATACCAAGCCATACCCTTGGTTTGCCTCTTGCTCTGGGCAAGACTCCAGAGCACGTCTGTCCTGGACAACGTCCCTGGCATTCCCTGTGTGCTTCCCACATGCACACTCCAAACAGCCTTTCCAAATCCCACCCACTGCACCACTGAGTGATGTGCCGCCCCCACCCTTGATGTATGAGCTCATCCCGCAAGAGAGTGAGGTAGAGGATAGTAAGGGCTGCAAAGCTGCACAGAGAGGCAAGGCTGGAGGAGAACGCAGGCATGGCCTCAAGAAGTCCCTGCGCATCCCTGGGGCTGAGAACTGAACAGCAGGAGAGAGGTGTGGTGAGGGGGAGACATACCGGCCTTTACTAACCAAGGACTTCCTGGTTTTGAGAAAGATTAAGTTTTCCTTGAGCCTACCTCTGCCTCTTCCCAGATCCCCCACTTAGGAAACCATTTAGTAACTCCACAGCAGCCAGCAATGAATCCACCATGTACACACCCTGAACCAGATCAAAAGCAACTGGCAGGAAAGACACAGCCCTCCACCAAGTAGTCATACTTCACATGTCTGCCTGGAATTTTGGATTGGACACGAGTGTAAACTTCCTGTATTATACTGGATGTTTTGTGTTCATGTATGTGCTGCAGTGTAACTATATCACAGAGTTTAGATCATGTGTTATCTGTACGGTGTTGTGTTTACATCTTGTTCGGTATTTTTATCATGTCACATGTCAGTGTGTTATTGTATAGGTACTATATGTCTGTATATGTATTGCATCTCTACTGTGCTATATGTGCTAGGTATCTGATTTGTATTCTCACATGTCTATACTATGCTGTGTGTCTGCACTATGTTGAGTGTTACATGTGTGTATCGTGCTGTGCATCTATACTGCCTTGTTGTACACCTGCAGTTCCGCCTCTTATCGGAGATTTGGGTAGGAAACGGTGCGTACATCCTGTACATACCTACCTACCCCTTTCCCTACGCTTGTGTTAATATGTTCTGATTCTTGCCAGAATTGCTCTCTGGTGACTAGGGCTGCCACCTTGAGGTGGAGGTAGGGGAGAAGCTATAGACAACTATTCTCTATCACAGAATATTTGAATGGCAAGTGCCTTGTCCTGCACTGAAGATTTTTGAGAAAGACATTTCAGATCTTTTTCCAGGTCCAAAGAAGGAAAAGGCAATGGGGTGGGGAGAGGAGTGGTAAACCCATCTAGAGCAAGAAGGACTAACAGGAAGTGAAAGCAGCCTCAGCTTCTCCTCTAGACTGGTTGGAAGGACTGAAACCCTTCTCTCCAGGGAGGAATAGCTGCACAAAAACCATCCTGTACCTTCCCTCCCCCATCCCCAAGATGGCAATGGGGAGCTCTGGCAAAGGTGTCCCCAGTGTGGTCACTAGAGGGTGATATTGTTCTATTAAAAGTAGGGTCTCATTTGGATGCCAAGTCCCCAAAAGTCCATGGGGCTCAGAAGGAGCTGGAAAGAAAAACACCAAGGAAGAGAATGTAAATTTTCTTCCCAAAGCCCTTCCTTTTGAGACTGAATTAGTGAATATATGCTGCCTACCTAATTCCACTAGGGTCAGTGTATAAGTCCACCATCACAGTTTTTCAGAGGTTTGGTTATAAGGCCCCTAGCTGATAATCTATCTGAACTTCTCTTTTTCCCTCCTGTTCCACAATCATATGAAATAAAAATAAAGCCACATTGCTGAAAGAGATGAAATATATGTATTGATAGTGAGGGTGTTTGCTTTGCATGGTCCCCCCCCCACACCCCCGCTCCCCAGTGGGGGGCATACAGAAAGGAGGGTGACTGTAGAAGGGGTACTTTCCTTGCAAGAGGATGGCTGAACTTTAATAGACTTGCCTTCAATACCAAGAATAAATGAACCTACTTTTCGGAATGTTCTTAGAGAACACCTAATCCAACTCCATCACGTGAGAGGCAAGAAAACTGAGACCCAAAGAGGATGAGTCACACTCAGACGGGAATACCTGCTTTAAAATTCCCAAAGTTCATCTGCTCCTCTGGGCCTTAAAACAGCACCTCCTTTTATTCCAGCCTCTTCTCACTTCAAAAAAAATAAATAAATAAATCCTGGCCTCCCTCTCCATCATGGGCAGGGAGGGCTGTCCAATTCTATCGAGAGCCAGCCCTCTCACTAGAGGTTCCTGTGGAATGATTTCCTCTCTCCACCCAGTCAGTTGCTAATTTCATTTCAACCTTCAAGGTCCACTTCCCAGACCCAGCTGTAGCTGTAGTTTTGGCCCCATCACTGCATCCCCTGAGCACACCACAGATTGCCCCAACCTGCAGATAATTGACCAAATGTGCAAATCAGACACGGATGTATTGCACTGATTAACATTTCCGATTAAACTCCTGGTTAGACTGTGTGTATTAGTGACTCAAGTAATCACCATGTACATAAATGCAAATGCCTTCCTAGGATACGAAGCGCTGTAGGAAGTAATGCATTTCTGAAAAGGAATAGAAACAGACTGTGAGATCCGGTGGTTCTCCAGTACGCCTAAATAAGATTTTAAATGTATGGCTGTTAGGTGATCAGAGGCTTTATGTCTGAAATGGAGGAAGGGGTCTTGCGTATTCCTACGTGCCCTTTCCCGCCCCCTGCTGGAGAAGCTGTGTAGCGCGGGGGCCTGCTGGTGAGTTCACCCTGGCCCTGCAGAGGGAACCACTTAGCCCCTGGCAGGTTGGGGGTTAGGTGCAGCTGAGTATTAAACTGTACTCCAGACACATCGACAGCTGCACTTAGCCTCCAGGATGGAGGTTTTCTTCTGTCCCTTGTGTCCTATGGGCCTCAGGAAAGAACTTCATTTAACAGCGGCCTAAGACCTGGCCCTGACTCACCCAGGTAATAACAACTTCCTGTCTGGGTTAGATTCATAGCACCCTGGGCCCCCTCTGAGGCCCTAGTCCCCTAGTCCCTGATCCTTACCCAGGAGAAAATAGTTATTTGTTAAAACTGCTGTTCATCAACTTTTTTTCTGGTTTCTTTAGCCAAAACTGTTACCTCCTGAAGGTGGGCTAGGCAGGTGAGAAAGCAGTTGAGTTCCTAAACAGGTACACAACATGTTCTAATTCTTGGCTGAACCATAACTGCCTCGGCTACAGAAACTGTCCCATCTCACTGGAGAAACCAGAGCCTTTGGGTTACTGGTAAGCTGATGGCTTTGCTCCTATCTTCCCCATCTAATCCCTTCTCCTCACTAGACCCTAAATACTCCATCTGACCTAAATCAGATTTTTTTTGCCATGCTTACATACCCTCTCTAACCTCATAACAGTAAGGACTCTAACGGCAGCACCTCTCCATCCCTACAGTTACTCTTCATTTCCGTCACCTGGCACATTCACTACCCACTTTCTTTAAAGATCTCAGCAGACCTGTTTATTCTATATACTACTTCAGCCTCAGATCAGAACCACCTGCAACCTGTAGGAATGGTCACGCAGTCAGAATGTCACCACTGGGTGTTAAAGCTTCTTGCCTGTGTCCCTTATACATCGCATGGGAATCTCCTTTTTCTGTTAGATCTCTCCTAAAAGGCCTACTTGCTTGTCTGGTGGGTGTAAGGTTCAGCTCTTTGATATCACAACGTTTCTCTGGACTCAGGATTCACTGCTGTCAGCTTTAACCCAGCATCCCTTCCAGGCTTTTCCCACTTGATGTTTTGCATGGGCATGGAAGGATATCCAGAAACATTTGTCCCCAGACACAGAGGCTCACATGGCTTTCTCCCCAAGTCCTGGCCTCTTAACCATCCATTACCCAAAGGTGCCCATAAATGGGAACCTCAAGTGGCAAATCACAGATCCTGCCCAATTATAATTTTGCAATTTCACCCTGTGAAAACCGCACTGACCTTTATACCTTGCTCATCCCAGAATAGGGCCACAGTGCTGTCACCAACAGGAATGGGCCTCCTTCTGTTCCAACACCTCAGACAGCCATACAGTTGGCCTGGATTTGAGTCTGCAAAACCGGGGGGAGCAAGACCAACATGGCTAAAGGCTTCCTTGCTCAAAGCCATTAAAAAAAAAATAGCACTGCAACCACCCCCATCCTGCTTCCCAAAGCCAAGGCACTCACCCTTCTCCTTCGCTTCTACAGACCACAGCCCAGAACCCTCAAGTCCAGAATTTGGAATTGGACTCTGGAAAGTGGGACCAAAAAAACCAAACCCCTCAAAACCACATGAGGACTCTGGCTCTGTCCTTGCTGGAACCACCGCCCCACCAACCTTCACCCCACCCCACCCCCCCAAACCGTCACCTAGGGAAAAACCTGACAGCTAGAATCAGAAATGTCCGGTTTGCCTCTAAGGGCAGCAGTAACCTTACTAGAGCCAGTTCCGAAGTGAGGGCAGTGCCTACGGAGAGCTGAGGGGGACAGGAAAGGAGGGAGGCAGGAGACCCAGTGACCCCACTCCCCAGACAAAGACAGGGCAACAGAGGGACTCAGCTTTCCAGGGACCTTTATTGCATCATTTCAATCCTCACAGGAGAAGAGTCCTGCTGTCATACCATCCCCCTGTCAAAACAGGGGAGGGGGCTAAGGAAAAGAATTCTAAAGAGGTGGGGGAAGCACCAGTTTAAGGAAATCGTCACTTTTTCTGTTTGCTCCAGTTGGGCTCTTCAGCCAGGACTTGGCCTGGCCGCGGCCACACCCCCTCCCCTCTCTCAAGGGATGCTGTCGCCAGTACTGAGGCTGGGGTGGGGAAGAGGGGGTGCAGAAAAGGTGGTATACGACTTACAGGCTGACGTAGCATTCGGGACGGAATTTGCCTCGAGCGGCCCAGGCCCCAGCGAGCAAGTCCGGGGCTTGGCCACGCGAAGGAGCCCAGGCCCTCGGAGGAAAGCCGGACACACCCACTTGTCCGCTTGCTCGCCGGGATCAGGCACACTGCGCGCTAGGTCTCCGGACTCGGGGCGGGAGGGGAGCCACTCGGGCGGCCAGAGACCGAAGCGCCGCAGGAACGCGAGAGGGACCCGGAAGGCACAGCATCTGTCCAGCAGCTCCAAGCAGCGTCCGGCGCCGCCTCGCCACCCCCCACCGAGCGAGCCGGGGCTCGTAGCCGCGGGGTTTACCTGCCACGGGTCCAGCCACCCGGTCAAGACCTTCCGGCTGGCTCTCCAGGTGGTGGGGCTGGGGAGCTGCAGCCCCGCGGCCGCAGCCGCAGCCCCGGCCCGGCCCGCGCCCCGGCTCTTCTGCCTCAGCCCACAGGCACCCGAGGGGAAAGCGGCGGCCCCCAGTCCGAGATCCCAGATGGTTCGCTGCCACAGCTGTCCGCCCGCGACAGAGCCCCTGCTCGACAACCGCTCCCTAGCCCTTCTCTCTGCTATGACGTCACCCGGGCTCTGCACCGCACCTAGGCCAATCAGATGGTGAGCATAAAACTAAAATCGCCCTGAGTGGGCTACTGGGGACCAATCTTTTGTTTCCAGGCAGGAAGCGCCCGAGAGAGGCGGGGGAGACTGAAGGGGAGGAAACAAGGAAAGGGAAAGGAAAGGAGGTGGAAACTTCTACAGGGTCACCGCTGTCTAAAGGGAGGTGAGGTCCTCAGGAAAAAAAGCACCTGACAGGAGACAGCAGAGAGGGATTTCACGAATCTTCCTTACCAGGTTCCCTAAGGGGCACCGGTCTTTCTTAATGAATTTTAAAGGGAGAAAATGTGAGCAGCCACTGGAGCACACTTTACTGGGAGGAAAATGATTTGGATTTGGGATAACACCTGTCCGGCAAGCAGGTTACACGGAAAAGTCGGAGATGCATGTGGCAGTGGGATTCAAAGAGACAGCAGTCTAGATACGGAAACTATTTTTCTGCAGATGGACACATTTCAAATCACAGAGCATTATTCATAAAAGAATTATTGTATTCTACTTTAAAGTGAGCACATGTGTATGTGTGTGTGTATAATCTCATTAAAAATGTCCATCCTTTCCCTACAATCTTCAATGGTTTCTCTTCTCTTTGGGGTAAGGTTCAAATTTTTGCAGGCGTCCAAAGCTTTCTAAAATATAATGCCAAAAATCATCCCTTGCTACTCCAAAATCCACACTCCGGAGTATTGGGCTAGATTATGTAAATTATAGTAAATCCCAATGAGACAGCAAGCCACTATTTAAATGTCTAACACAAAACAATAAGTATATTCAAATTATGATGTAAAATATGCCTAGAGAAGACAATCAGAAGAGAACATAAAATTATAGTGGTTGAATTAAAGAAGTAGAATTATGGGTGATTTTTTCCTGTTTACTTTCAAGCTTGTTTTTATAAAGATAAATATTAAAGATAAATATATCATCACATATTTGAATGGTCCAAATGAGTCATGGCCCTTTCCACTGCACTTTCAGTTTTTATTAATACTAGATGTTGTTTTTATATGACATCCGGATGTTATTTCTCTGTATTTCAACAAAATAACTTCAAAAACACCAAGAGTGAATTTAAGATGTCTTTCCAGATCCCTTTAGGAAAAGTCACACAATAGATCTCCAAATTCCACGAGGAAGTCGCAGGAAGTCGGAGAATGGGATACCTCTTTTAGGGTAATTATTTTGAATTGTGATAGTATAGAGAATTACATATGAAAAAACAGAGAAGAGAGAAGCAAATAAATAATCCAGACTATTTTTTGCTCATTTATAGTTGCAGTAAAATTGTTCTTAATTGACATACATTAAAGAATGCATCAATTACTCAAAACAAAGCAAGGCAGCGTAGAAAACATATGATAGATTATTTTTAGTGAGTCACACACATTGTTCTTGTCTTCTCTAAAACATCAGCAGTTCTTACCCATAAATCATCTTCCCTTACCTCTCCAACACATGTTTCAGGATTTGGCAACACATATTTTCCATCTTTAATTCAAGTCAAGCGAATCATTATATTAGACAACTCAACACTATTTTTAATGACCACTTTGAATTTTATTTTCCTTAATTAAAATCTACACTTATGAATAGATAAGTATTTCATAAACATTGTAGAAAGTGGCACTTGGATTTTGTATCCAAATCTAAATCCGAAGTCCCTTCTCATTGTAATGGCTACAGTGTACTCCCACTAGGAATTAAGCATCCTACTCCAAACATAATGAAAATACATACATAATTTACTATATATATATATAATTGGTGGGCTTTCTTATTCAGATATTTTAAAGAGCATTTTGATTATGGTAGTTGTTGTCTAATACAAAAATCCTCAAAATTATTCCTCTCAAATCACTGATTAACAAGTTGAAATCAGGATGGTTCTGCTCCCAATGCTGTTGCAGATATCTTTAATTAACTCTGGAATTAAAAACAAAACCTAACCTCATCATATTAATTTTTTTCACATAATGGTAAAAGTAACCTAAGACTATTACTCACTTAAATTGATGCCACCCACTTAGTACTAACATCTTTAATTTGCTAAATGAATTTGTGTTATTTTAAACCACCTTTTTTTTTTAACAAATAGGATGATCTAACTGGATTTTCCTGGCTAATAATTTAACTCGGGTCTTCTAGACTATTGATTTAAATTTTATTTAAAAGGTATTTCAGTTCACTCTAGTCCTCCCATATACCTCAGTTATAACGCAGAAGTACCTAGGTAGTCACTTGCAGCGTATGTAAATGTTTCATAGGTGTATTTCTTTTCTCCGTGGAGATTACAGAAACTGCCGCTGGGCCACAACCCTTCAAAGTGCTTCACAAACCAGAAACTTTAAGAGAAAAAAATTTTAGGTTCAAATAGCCTAAAGGTTTCATCTGTGTAATTTTTCCCACCCAGCTGCCATCATTCTCTGCTTCCTTGCTTGGGAGCTCCTTGATGTAAGTAAGGCTTCAGCAACACCATCTTAATAACCACTTGGCATGTGTAACCTCCTCAGATTACAAACCACGTCTGCATCTTCCCATTTAATCCTCACAAAAGACACAATAGTTTATGCTGGCAATTATTCTAATCTACATTTCACAGATGAGACAATGGATGCCAAAGGGTTTGAAAGTCACCTGCCCAGTGCTTGATAGCTTGATAGCCAGCATAGAAACCAGATCACCTACTCTTCCTGTGCTCTTTCCACCAGCTCACAGGACAACTTAAGAATATATATATATATATATATATATATATATATATATATATATATATATAATGGACAGCATTGTTTTCTTCATATAGAGGTGTTTTCTGACTTACGATGATGTAACTTACATTTTTTCAACTTTAAAATGGTGCAAAAGGTATATCTATTCAATAGAGAACTTAATTAAGATTCTGAATTTGTATTTCTCCTTTGGGTGCTACCGATGTAACTAGCTCATTGATTCATATGACATATGAGGGACTCTGGCATGGGGATGTAGCAACAGAAATAAACTGAAACAAACATATTCAATGCGTTTCTATAAAATTCTGAATAAAGGGAATATTGTTCACTGTTACACACCATTGACATGGATACTGATGAATATAAAATGGCATAACCAGTAATTCTAATTCAAGGTACATATACCTATAGATATCTTCCTAGAAACATACTGAGATATGTTCAAATATGCTGATTGTTGAGTCTTATGTAACAATGAGGATTCTTACATAGAAGATAGTCTAAATGTCACTTAATAGGGAATTGTCAAAAATGTTAGAACTATTTTGTTGAGGTCTGAATGCTTTGTCAAAAGCTGCATGTATTCAATGTATACAACCTTGTGACCTTGAAGATAGTATATACAACTCTATGACTTTTGAGACCTGTGAAATAATCGTTATTATCAAGGTCATAGACACATCTATCATCTCCCAAAGTTCCCCCTGCCCAATAAGGGATCTGTCAAATAAGTTATGATTAATACATATTTTTGAATATTATGTATTAAATAAAAAGAAATAAGATATTTATTTACTGAAATAGAAACACACCTTGGCACATTTGTGAATGAGCAAAGTTGCAGAAGAGCATGTGCTTTATCTATTTTTTTTAGAAATCCTGTGTGTGTGTGTGTGTGTGTGTGTGTGTGTGTGTGTGTGTGTTACCTTGAATTGTACAGACCAAACTACTAATGGGGTTAACTATAGGGACAAACAGAGGGAGGGAAGACATGCGGGTATGATTGTTAATTGTTCTCTGGCTATGGAGATAGTCTACAACTTAGAATCGTGTAAGTTACATTTTGGAATTTAAGATGCTACAAAGCGATACACATTCAGAAGAAGATATACTTTGAATGTAGATCTTTTGCCAGGCTTGTGTTCTATATTATACTACGTTCTGGAAATGCTAGGCAGTAGCAGTGAGCTCCAGTTCCCAGTCAGCCACTCAATCACATGAGGAAACAAACTATAGGCTGCAATCTACCACATTGTTAAGCTAGAATGTTGAGTAGGTTGAAGGTTCAATGAATTTTCAACATATGACATTTTCAACCTGTGTTAGGTTTATTGGGATATAAAATCATTGAAAGTCAAGGAACATCTGTACTTTTGTATTGTTTGTATGATTTTTATAATATTTACTCTAGTTTGCTTGTAAGAACAGCATTTAAAAGGGCAAATATAGTTTCCTTTGTGTTAAATCAGAAACAGATGAACAAAGCGCCCTGGCTAACTTGAACAATATTCAAATGCCAGGCTAGTGGTTCCGGAGAAATAATCAAGGGTATGACGTGCTGGGCTGAGCTGAGCTAGAACTTGACAGGCAGAGGATGCAGCGGCAATAATGTGCAAATCAATAGGCAGAAGCAGCCAGATATCACAGCCTCCCTTCCCACCTCACCTCAAATTCCACAGCAGAAATTGCTCCCAATAATGAGTGCTATGTCTGTGGGCCCTCAGCCTTCACAGTTTTTGTTTCAGCAGATGCACTTTTTAAAAAGTCTTTCCCGACCTCACTTTCTCTAAATAGAAAGGCCCCAAGCTGTAGCTGGTGTAGAGGCACTGGCTGCAAGCACAGTATCCACTTCTCTGTCACTCAGGGTCTAGTCATTAAAACTCATTGCCACCATTACAGCCTGGCCTTACTAAGCTCCCTCCTTTCTGCCCCCTCCCTGCCACCACTAGGTGTTCTAGCTTCCCTGGGCAGGCAGCATGGGGGAGGGGCTCACCTGTGGGCTAAGAGCAAGCAGCCAGAGAGATTCTAAGAAGTGTCAGTTTAGGTCCCTGAAAACCCAGAAGCTGGTGAGAAGTAAGCTCATGGCTAGGAAATCACCATCCATTTGTGTCCACAGAGCTCTGGCTAGGAAACGAGACCCAGATTCTCATTCATCCTCTGGAACAGAAACTTTGTGCAAGACTTCAATCTTCCCTGGTATCTGCCAAATCTGCCTAAGTCTCTGAATTGTTTCTTGGATTCAAATGGCTAATGGAAGGAGTAGATTTAACAGTTTTCAAAGGTGTTTACCTCCTTAACAGACATTAGGAATCCCCATTTACATGTGTTCCATAAACTGAGCACTTGGGAATATTGGGTCTGTCCCAACATTCTTTCACTATAATTAGCCTCCACTAGAGACTTGCCCTGTAGAACTCACAAGTTTTCTGAAGCCCTCTGCTTCTGCCCTTTTCCTTCCACTAGGGAGTTAACAGAGGAAAAGCAGAAGACAATTAAATCCAGGTTGCTCTGGGTGAATTAATATGAGAATTAGGAAGTTCCTCTCCTCTGACTTGGTTTTAATAAGCCTTCCTTCTACCACAGTCCTACATATCAAACCACATTATTTAATTAAGCTGATGCACTGTTTGACTTTTCTCCCAAGGGCATCAAATACATTTCTTCTCCACACTCTCCTGATCATTGTACTTTCTAGAACTTAAGTCTAACTGTAGAGTGAATTGGATTTGTAAAGTTGATTTTGTTGCTCTTCCCATTTTACAAGAAGGGAGAAGAGGAGGAGGGAAAGGGGGGAAAGGTGGAGGACAAATATCTAGTGGACAAAGCGCCAAGGAGGAAAATAGAAAACCAAATCTTATTTTCTTTTGGAAAGGCTGGACTATGATGTCATACATTCTCATCTCACCTGTGATTGGTTGCTCAGTTCAGCATCTGCTGAGAGCTAAAGGCTGATTATTTGCCAGAGATACAGACCTTTCAGGGAAGCTTTGAATCATTGCTGGTTGTCGTGACAACCTGGGCAGTGTCTGCTCCTGATAACCACATAATGAGGTTGTCAGGAACAGAAGTGCCCCCATCCCACACCCAACCAGCCATCTGAGGTAGTGAGTAATGGAACATTTTTCTAGGGAGGTGAAGAGAAAAAAAAAAAAAAAAACACCAAGAAGCAAATGGTGATAATCCTCTCCGATAATGCATATTAGCTGAATCCTAGAGAAAATTTGTCTCTTTCTCTCATTTTTATTTTTGAAACAAAGTATGTTCTGCAGTCCAGACTGACCTAGAACTCTCTAGGTAGCTCAGGCTGGCCTCAAACTCGCAATTCTCCTGTATCAGCTTCCTGTTGTTGAGATTACAAGTGTGCACCACGGTGTCCAGCAATGACATCTTTCTTTAGGAGCTCCTTACCTACTACCATAGGTCCCTTCTACATCCTATAAATATTTGTTATAATTCAGAGACCTGAAGAACATAGAGTTAGGGGTAGCACATCTCTACAACCCTTCAGTAAAGCTAAACTGAGGAAGGTGAAAATGGGAAGGCAAACTGTGTCTTCAAAGGCCTCGGTGATGGCCACAGTCCAGGGACAATGAGGGCTATATGTCACAGATGGAGGATATATCCAAACCAGTCATAAAGTTAGACATTCAAAGAGAGCTTGAGGGGAATGGATGGATTATATGACTTTCTGCTTGTTACTTTCATTTAATGAGAGTAAACATTCCCCTTACATTATTTTTGTGGTCCTCAAAAGACAATATCTGAATTTTTGAGATCTACTTAGTCTTCCCTGGGATAAATTTATTGAGCAGCTATTAAATTCAAGGCACGCCTGAGGTGTTACAAAGGCGACACAGATGAGTCAAACTTGGTTTATTTCCTTCAGGAATTTGCAGAAGTTAAAAACTCAAGCAACTGAGATCTGAGACAATTGTAGTGAGTACTACAAGGAAAGTCTGAAGTCCTTTATTTTCATGAAAGAATAATCATACCTTGTCAGGCTCCAGTTCCAGTACCTGCTCCAGGTTCTCTTCCTTCCTTCCTTCCTTCCTTTCTTTCTTTCTTTCTTTCTTTCTTTCTTTCTTTCTTTCTTTTTGCCATTTTGCTAAATCAAACTCCTCTGCTGCCTTCATGCTCTTGGCTTTCGTACTCTGTTCCATTTCTCTTTCTCTTTCTTCTGCCTATCAGCGCTTTCACCCTCCTCTACCAGCCTGATCATTGTTAAATCATATTTCCAGAATCAGATGGCATCTTGATGAATAAGTTAGTCCCATTTTTATAATCTCTTAGAGATCTACAGTTGGTAGACAAGAGTTTTGACTAGTCCTCTGACATAACTACTGTATTCAAGATTCAAATCCAGGGACATATAAAAGAATATTGGGATAACCAAGATCATTTGTGGAAGAGTATAATATCAGATTACTTTTGAAAAAAATTTTTGAAACAGGGTCTCACTCTGACTCTGCAGTCCAGGATGGTCCTAAACTCACTATGGAGCATGGACTGGTCTTCAACATCCAGCAATGCTCCTGCCTTAGCCTCCCAAGTGCCAGAATTACAGATGTGCACCACCAGGCCTAGATGAAAGTTCTTATTCAATGAACACAAACCTGCACTTCCATTAAATATTTTATATGGCTTTTTTAAATTGGAAGCTGTTTAGAGCTGACAAGAAGGTGCAAAAATAGTAGGTAGTTTCCATGTATCCTTCAGCAAATGTCTCCTAATACTTTGTTGTATTGTGCATGGTTAAAACCCTGGATACTGACACTGATTAAAGCTACTAACTCAAATACAGATCTCATTCAGATTTTGCAGGTTTTATGTTTCTTCTTCCATTAAATATTTTCCCAAGTTGGCATAGAAAAGTTATTACCACCCCTTACTGAAAAGACCAAAATCTGAAGATTCAAATCTGACCAGGATTGAAGGAATAGAAATAATTAATAGTAAGCAGCCCTGACAACCATTACGCTGAAAGGACAGATGATGAAAGGTAGCTGCAAACTTCACAGAATTCAGTTTCTTCCAGGTCTCACAGAAGTTGTAAAGTGACATCAGGGTCCCTCGTACCCTGAGTGACACCTAAGCATGCTTTATATTGACATTTATTACTGAAAATACTCATTGGCTAAGCCAACCAATAAATCTGATTTTGTCAGACTAGTCTTGCTTCTGATAGTCTCTGGCTTAATTAAGTTTCATCATAACAAATGATGAGATAACCAAACAAGGGTCATCAGAAGTCCCCTGGAGTTATCAGGAGACAGCCACACTTCCTTGAATTTACCAACATGCACACCATGTGAATAAAACTGTGTGATTTACATAGCAATTAGCTAATAAATTCTTGCTGCATTGACATAGGACTGTCCTGAAGAAACTTTGTTGGAATCGTATGGGATATAAGGGCAAAAATTCAGAGAAACATTATTGTACAGAAATGCATCAGCACACTCTGTGATTAAACTATGGCATTGAAATCCCAGATTTACTATTTTATAGTTTTAAGACCTTGGCCAACTTATTTAACCCCTCTGATCCTCAGTTTCCTCATCTGTGAAATAGAAACCTCCTTCTTAAAGCAATTTGGGGGAAAAAAAAAGCAATTTGGAAGGTTAAATATAAATTCAAGGCAGGGGGTGTGGGTGGGGTGGGAATAACACAGCAGTTAGAGCCCTTGCCTGGAAAGTGCAAGGCCCAGGGTTCAATTTCCCAGCACCCCATAAACTGGTATGGTGACACACACCTGTAATCCCAACACTCCAGAAGCTGAGGCAGGAGGATTACTGCATGTTCGAGGTCAGCCTAAGATACATAGTGAGTTCAGGACCAGCCTGGATCACAGAGCAAGACACTGCCTTAACAAACAAGCCAATAAAGGAAAATGTTAGGACAGTGGCTTTCAATAGGGCAAGACCCAGTCTCAGTCAATGAATGAAAGAAAGAAAGACAGGAAGGAAGGAAGGAAGGAAGGAAGGAAGGAAGGAAGGAAGGAAGGAAGGGCAAATAAAGCCAGTAAAGAAAGAGTGTTAGGGCTGTGGGTTTCAAATTTAATGTACATGGGTATTACCTGTTGACCTCTTTAAGAAGCTGGTGCCCAGCCTAGTCATTCTGATTTAATTTTATAGCATAAAAATGAGCATGACAATTTTTAAGAATTTTCTCAAGTTCCAAACTTCTCATATTTGAATGTGTGATGAAGTTTGGAAACCAGCGTGTTAGAGATTTCTTTACCTAAGGACCATCTTTTCTCCAACAGGATAGTAAGTAATGTCTCCCTATCTCTCAGAGCGTCAAGAATTTACAGGGTCAAGAAGTAGAACTGGAGGATTTTCTCAAAGGCCAAGCATTTAAATTTCATCATTTGAATGTTCACCCAGCTTTTCTGCAATCTCCTAGTCCATCTAGTAAACTGTTTTTACATTTGTTTTTTGAGAAGGGGTCTTGCTCTGTCATCCAGGCTGGTCCTGAACTCACTATGTAGCCCAGGCTGGCCTCAAACTCACAGCAATCCTCATTCCTCAGCCTCCCAAGTGCTGCGGTTACAGGCATGGACTGCCATGACAGGCTTATGTGGTACTGGGAATTGAACTCAAGGCCTTGAACGTGCTTGGCAAGCACTGTAATTACCATGCTACTGCTCCAGCCCCTCTAACAGTTTGTTTGATTTGGAGATGAACATGGCCTTTTGCTTTCATGCCTTAAGTAAAATGATGAAGACACTGACTATTTTAGCAAAACTGAAGCCGTGTTCATCTCGCCTTTTCCCGTCCCAAACATAACTCAGTCACACTATACATTAAGTGGTCGCAAGTGTGAAATTTAAATACAAAATTAATATGTGCATGCAGCACTGGCTGACCGTTGCAGACAGGTATAATGGATGCAGATATCAATGTGCTATTGTTCCATATAATTAAGCACCTGTTGTGCTCAAACAATCAATCCTTCTTTTGCTATAATGCAGGAACTCCATTACAGTCAAATGTTTTCTGCTGTTCACTTGATAAGGTTACTGGTGGAGGAGGGGCATTCCAAACCATTTGTGTCTCCCCCACTTCTTATCACCCAAGAGAAGACATTGCTCAGTAAACAATAAATATGAATTACAGGGTGAATTTTAAAGGTCAGCTAGATACAAGTTCAAAATACATTCATGATAATTTTTAAAAGGGGCTCAACATTTCCTTCCTCCCTCCACACTGCTTGTTCATTGCAGCTGCTAATATGGGAAATTTAAAGAATTCTGACACGCTAGGCTAAAGTTTACTGCCAAAAGGGAAGAGGGCAGGTTGCTAGGCAAGTTAATACCATAAACATATAAAAGTGACAGCCTGCTAGGGGAATATGCTAACACATGGTTTTAAAGCACCACTCTAAGTGCACTTTGCATTCAAATGACCAATATGCTAATTACAGTCCTTATCTGTTTGTGGGGCCTTATGAGTCTTGCAGCTCAGGGCACAGACCCCAGCCAGTAGTCTGACTGCAGGTTTTTAGAAATAATAACATGGCATTTCTTTAAACATATTTTCAAATTCAAGCTTCTTACAAATCAAGATTGGCCTTTCCCCAATTCAGGGAATTAGTGAGGCTTAACTGTGTTCACTATGGTGCTGTCCCTCACAAACCCCTGTTAACAAAGGTTCTGACTCCTACCAGAGCACAGCCTATTGGAGCAGATTTCCATGGTAATTTGCGGGTCTCTTTTGAGAGACATGGGGTGTCTTTGTAAATGCGATTGGTAGATGGCAGGGGGTAGAAAGGGTGTACTTTCTCACTAATCTTGGGATTGTCTTTGACCCTTTTTAATTTTCACCACCCCTGTAAGGTCAGAAAGCCCTCTTAACCTAGCTTTTCTCAATTTAAAGCAAACACTCCCTATTTCTCTTTGTAACCTACTATTGAGGTAGGGAGACAGAGCACCATTCTCCCTACACCCCTTCTACAATGATCAGGCATTTTTCATAACTATTGCGGGTGGAGACTAAGGACTGATTCCTCCCCCCAGCCTCTGTTTGAATTTGTCTGGTGGCAGGATAATGGTGAAAGTATTTTGTGCTATTGACACTGAGAGGCAAATGGGTAGACATGAACAGGAAGTTTGAAGAAGGAGGGGATGGAAATGGTCAGGAAGTACAATAAACAAGCATTACATACCTTCTACATCCTCTAGGAAACCAGTAAAACTCAGAGTCCACAGAGCTGAGAAGTGACCCTCTTAGGGTTCCAGCTCATTAAGCGCTCAATACATATGGGCTGAATTCCATACATCCATTTTAAACCCAAAGTATCGTGGGAATGCTGGTAAGTCACCCTAATCAAGTTATGTATTAAAATTTTCGGAAAGTTCCTAGACAGAAACTTTCATGACAACCTGATTCAGGACCCCTTCCAGTCAGCCAAAGCTCATGCCCATCCGTCCTTTCAAATAAAACCACCCTGTTTGTAACTTGCCTCCTTTACCTAAGATTCATTCTTTGACATCCTAGGACACCAAACCAGCATTATGGTAACAAGACCAAATAAATAGCATTGAAATTCCTTACTTTCTTTTCTTAGATGTTTAGTAAAATCAATGTTTTTAGAATCCCACAGACAGCAGCCTCAAAAAAAGAAATTTATTGCTATATTCCATTTTTAACAAAAATATCTTCCCCCATCACACACACACACACACACACACACACACACACACACACACACACATCTCTGTGAAGCTTAAAATGATCATGGATATGATGGGCTTATCCACCCCCAAAAGTAAAAGCCTAGTATTAATGTGTTCTTTCCCTTCCTGTGTTCCATTCTTCCATCCAAGAACTTCTCTCAACCATCATGAGGTCCAATGAGCTAAAGCTGCTGCCCTTTTCCTTCCTGGGACATGGAAGGAGGCAATCTGATGGACTTCTCTGCTCTGTATAGTCTTAGGAACTTCATGCATTGCTCCTTTAAGTATCTGTTCCCTTTTGGAGGACCTTTCTATAAGCTGAGCAACAACGGGTGAGCCAAAGCAATGAACTACAGAGGTGAAAATGTAGAAGCTACTGCAGGCACTTCCAGAGAGAATGAAAGAGGGATATTTTTAATGGAGAAAATTACAAATTACACTGTTAAAAAGCCTTCCCCTTCTATAAACTTGGTTCTGATGCCTGCCACAGCCAGGGAGCCAGGATTATCAGTCATCCACACCATCTTTTCAAAGGCAGATTTCTGCATTCAAACCTGTAAGGAAGACTTTTCACCAATTCCCAAGAAGCTTAAAACAAAAACCATTGCTTTTAATTTAATAGGAATTCAAAATGCCACTCAGTTTCTAGCTAATTGCATTCTGATCATATTAGTAGTCAAGGCCAGTGTCTGCCTCAGAGCATGTTCCTTGACTCAGTGAATTCTCCTGCTTTCCCATTCAGGAAGCTGAGGGTGATAGGGGAGCTGAGGAGCAATCTCAGAGCTACTTCATCCAAACACTAGGAGGATATCCTGGATTAAAGTAGGGTGGTTTAATTGAAAAACTGGGTTCTGGCCTGGTGATTTGGATTGGCTATATTATTGCTTTATTTTTAAATACCATCACTTTAAAACAATCACAGTATCCTGTTTTTAAAATAACATAAACCGAACCCAGAGCCTTGTGCTTGTGAGGTAAGTACTTTAATTGCTGAGCTACGACTCCAGTCTATAACCCTAACACTGGAGAGGCTGAGGCAAGAATGACATCGGTTTAAAGCCAGCCTCGGCTACATAGCTCAGGACCAGCTTGGACTACAGAGCACAGTCCTGTCTCAAAAATAAATAAATAAATAAATAAATAAAATATCTAAGGGCAGAGGATATAGCTCAGTGGTCAGAGTGCTTGCCTAGAATGTCGAAAGCCCTGTGTTTGATTCCACAGAAAAATTAGCCAAGTGTGGTAGTACACGCTTATAATCCCAGCACTTGGGAGACTGAGGTAGGAGGAGTATGATGAATTTGAGGTGAGCCTGAGCTACATAGTGAGTTCAGGACCAGCCTGGACTATACAGCAATACCCTGTCTCTAAATAATAAATAAATAAATAAACCAACTAACTAACATCTAAAATAATTTAGCATTTGAAAATAGGTTGAATGCTTTCTTCAACATTTGGAAAACCTGATTGTATTAAAATAAAAATCAAATAATTTTCTTCCGCACAGAGTCTTTCCCTGGCTATTTTGTGTGAATGCTGAACCCAAAGTTTTTGCCACATTGGCTCAGAGAACCAGGCTCCATTGATCCATTCACTGAAAGGGTCATTTGCAAAGCTTCTAAAGAAAAGAGTACTGGTTCTAATAATTTACACTAGCAACAAAGACACAAATAAAAGAAGGGAGCAAAAACAAACATAAAACTCCACTCATGCCCCCACGTTGTCAAAGAGATACTTACAAAGTTTATGAATCAGAATGACAAATTAAAGAAAGGCTCAGCAACTGGAGGGTGCAGTTGCCAGACAAAGTAGTCTGAAACCACTCTGGGGGTGAGCCACCCAGGAGCTCAAGAGTGGAGCTTATCATTTACTCTGCTCAACTAAAAAACAATTGGGTGCCATCCATCCAGACCACAGCAAGGCAGGCAGGTCTCAGGGAGCAACAGGGGTGGAGTGGGAGCCATAATGTCGGAAACATATTCCACATTCTCCAGCGTGAACTTGAGGGTGGAATATGAAAATCAACAAGGACAGAACATGCAGAGGATACATAACACACGTCGGAAATTGTCTAACAGCTGAGGCTCAGCTTGTATAGCTTCATTTCATTTGACTGTAACAGTCAGTACATCCCGTAGGAAATACAGAGAAAAGAAAATTCATTAATTTCCATGAACCAATAACTTGTCAAGCACCTTAGTTCATGTGCAGTGAACTGATTTGTCTCTAAGCTAGCTTCCCTACACAAAAACAGGTGCAGCTCGTGCCCCGCAGATGCTTACAAAAGTAGCCAATCAGGAAACAAAGTGTTTGGTAGAAATACTGGACACATATTGTACAGTTCCAAATGATCCCCAGTGAATATTGCCTGGACACAACTGAGTGAACGGGCAGTCTGTTCTTCAGTACACCGACACATTATGGAAAGTTACACCACAAGAAATACAGATTGTTTCAAGTACAATTTATCAGGATCAGTATATAATTGATAAAAAATAAAAAATTTTCAAGCTGTATTTATTCAAGCCACGGCTAAAAGTATTGACTGTCCATATATGAAATATAATCATTTGATACATGACATTTGGCGAATGATAAGATGTATATACAACAGCTGTTTCATAAGATTATGTCACCTAGAAATGTCACATCCACCTTAATTCATGTAAGTACAATGGATGATGTTCACATAACAATGAAATTTTATCTCAGAGTGTATCCCACTCATTAAACATGCAAAGAAAAGTCAGAATCACTGCTCCCTCTCCACAGCCTAGAGGTCCCCCAGGCCTCTAGAGGTGTGCACTATTTATGAGCCAAGTGAAAGACATGCTGTATAAAGTTAGTACATGCAATGGGGAAAGCATACAGCAGTTGTAACTATCACCAAGGGAGATAGAAAAATCTCTTCTTGTTCACTGTTGAGCACTAAGTTATGCCTTTCAGAATGAAAAATTCAGAGACAACGTCTAATTTGCTACAGTCAATCAAATAGGCCAAAAGTTGGCTAAGATGAAAATAGAGAAAGAAGGCTGTGCACAAACGAGAAAATAACTAATCAGTTTAAGTGTTTAGGGGGCATTCAGGGTGGCAAAGAAGAGGAGGAAAGATGTCACCTGAAAAGGTTAGGGAGGAGAAAGGGCACATATGAATAAATTGGAGATAGAGACAGTGAGAGAGGACACGAAAGGAAAAATTATTTGTGCCTACAATATTGGAATTGTTTTCAAAGTTCGCTTGCAGAAAAATGAATAAACTTACTTAAGTGAGCAGCAGGTCATTAAGGTCTCATAAAACTAACCCTCACCCAAAATAAGGTAAAGGATTACATAGAAAATATGAGCCAACTGAAGCCTGTAGCTATGAATGGTTGTACTTTGTTATATTTTTATTTATGGGAAAGTAAGGTTAAAAGCCATGGCAAAAAGAGAAGAAAAATTTCATTTGGGTAAATCCAGCCGACACATTTTATTGACACTTTCAGACTTACCATGCTATTTGTACTTCCTACCCCCCCCCCCCCAAAAAAAAGAACTGTTTTCAAAGCAAATTAGTAGTGTTCATGTCAGATGTAATTTAATCAGCTTGGTAGAAGAGAATTCTTAAAATTTATTTTTATAGCACAAATTTGTATGCAGTAGTTCATGTAATAATTAGCAACGTATTTCATTCATTCAATTATTAAGTTTTCCAACATCTACTGTATGTCAGAAAGAATGCTGGGTAGGCATAGAAAAAACAAAGATAGAACTATGTCCATGTTCTCTTGCCTTTAAGGACCTCACAGTCAGGGATCAAGGATGGAGAAGGGGGATACAGAGAAGAATATCATTCTTCTAGAAAATATTACTGAACGGTCCGGGGACATAGCTCAGTGGTTAAAGCATTTGCCTGTCAAGCACAAG
This sequence comes from Ctenodactylus gundi, assembly GCA_004027205.1. Lineage (NCBI taxonomy): Eukaryota > Metazoa > Chordata > Mammalia > Rodentia > Ctenodactylidae > Ctenodactylus > Ctenodactylus gundi. Next base: position 439,727 of record PVKB01000353.1, on the reverse strand, counting down.
GCCCTGAGTTTGATTACTCAGCATCACATAAGCTGGGCACAGTGACAAACACTTGTAATCCTAGTGCTTTGGAGGCTGAGGTAGGAGAATTGTGAGTTCGAGGCCAGCCAGGGCTACAAAGTGAGTTCAGGACCAGCCTGGATTACAGAGCAAGACCTTGTCTTTTAAAAAGTATATATATTACTGAATGGAATGTCTATCATATGTCAAGAAAATCTACATATGGTTAATATATATATAACTTCATTTCCTATGATTGATCCGAAAATGAACTAGTCTTAATAGTAATAACTCAGCAAAAATGATTTTCTCTTGTCATAGCGAACAACAGAAAACTTTTCATTTTCTTCTCCCCTTCTCCTCAACCAATTATTATTACCTATCCTTTCCTCCAAAATAACACCAAAAGGAGAAACTAAACTCAAAAAGAACCTGCCACACTAATCCTTGCTCTTCTACGTTCTTCTCATCACTTGATGACTGTACAAAGCTTAGCCGTTCACACCCACAACTGTGTAGAAGATGTTTATTTTGGTAGTGCTGGAGATGGAACCTAGGACCTCATACATGCTAGACAAGTGTTCTGGCATTGAGTGTTGCCCTCAGCCCAACTAGAGGGCATTTTGAAATTTTATAAAATGTTATCTTAATTTTCCGAAGACCATGCCTGGCTTTGATTGCAAATGAGATTGCTTATACTTTAATAACTGACATGTCACTAATTTACCTGTCCACCTACACAACACGGGGCTTCAGTCCCCCTTAAGCTGTCTGGCCCTTAATTATTTCTGAGTGTCCTCAAGACAGACTTTTTATATCAAACTTCAACTCCCACTCCTTTCATTAATGTTCACTGCTAACAAATTCAATCAACAAATGTTTCATAGTCACAAGCACTTGCACAGTTGCTAGGGATTCGATAGGGACCATCACACACACACACACACACACACACACACACACACACACACACACACACACTTCCTTTTCATAGGGAGCTGATATCTTAAATTTGTTTTATATTGTGATAATTTTTATACTTTATTTATAAAATGTACCTTTTTTACAGACCTGGTGGTCCAGGACTGTAATCCTAGCACTCAGAGAGTAAGCAGAAAAATTGCAAATTTAAGCCCAGTCTGGGTAATTTAGTGACTTAGTGAGACCATGTCTCCAAATCAAAGATAAAAAAATCATCAGGGATGTAGCTCAGTGAGAAGACTCTGGGTTGGATCATCAGGACTGAATAAAATAAATTAATTACTATTAATTGCCAAAAGGTGTGTGCATTTATCACATAAATGTGTGTGTGTGTGTGTGTGTGTGTGTGGGTGTGGGTGTGGGTGGGTGTGGGTGTGTGTGTGTGTGTGCAGTGGAGTGGCTAAATACAGCTAATTAACATTCGTATTATCTCACATGTTTTTTTTTTGTGATGAAACATGATCTACATTTCTGGCAATTTTTAAGAATATGACACATTGTTACTAATTATAGCCACCGTGTTGTAAAATAGATCTCTTGAATTTATTTATCCTATCCACCTAAAAGTTTATATCCTTCCGTCAATATCTCCATCTCCACAACTGTATCCTCCCTTGGAGTTAGTAACCACCATTTTATTTTTCCTTCTATGAGCTCAACATTTTTAGATTCCAAATATGAATGGGAACATTCTCAGATCTGGTTCCTATGTGAGAAGAACAGGCACCACTGTATCCTGCCAAGTTGTACTTCCGTCCCCATCCATAGTCCTATGTTTCTGACACAACCCTCTTTCTCATATAGCCTTTTGCCCTTCATAGCTTGTCTCAGGCATATAGGCTTCTGGGGATGTTCACACACTCACATTTGTCTGAATTTCAATTTACATTCAGTAGGAACCTTGCTACACATAATGTATCTCATGTAACCCCTAGAACATCTCATGTCGTCAGGTAGAAGTGTCCGTTCTATTGTCATTAATTTCAAATTTCAACAGTTCTGAAAACCAAGGAGTATTTCCTAAGTGTCCTACCCAAACATAAATGGTGAAGCAATCAGTCAACAATTAACATGAGGCTCTCTTCAGGTAAATAACCAGATTTTTTTGTTGCAGACATATTGATGTGAGGGCTCGGGTGGGAGGCAGTGTTCAATGAATAGAGCTTGCCTAGCATGCATAAGGACCTGGGTTCAGGTCCCCAGCATCACATAAAAACTAGCCACGAGTGGTGGTGCACACCTGTAATCTCTGCATTTAGGGGCCTGAGGCAGGAGGGTTGCTGTGAGTTCAAAGCCAGCCTTGGTTACATAGTGAGTTCAGCACCAGCCTGGATTATAGACTGAGACTGAGACTGTCTCTAAAATAAAAAACAAAAAATATAGTAATATGATTGATTACTGGGTACTATTTCAAACCCCACTGAAAGTATTGCACAATGTGCAGAATTAAAAAAAAATTTTTAAACTGAATTGTAAAACTTGCTCCAAATGTTTTTGTTTAAAAGGTTGAGAAATGATTTCTATCCTACTCTTACGGATTAGAACACAGGCATTCAGAGACTTGGCCAAGGGTAGAACACGAGCAAGTGGTGAACATTAGAGTAGAAACAAATTCTTTTCTAACTCTAAATCCCCTGCAATTTCTAGTATATAAATTTCATTCTATGATTATACACAGAAGATAGGATGTGCAGATGAAATGAATGCTGATATCAACGAAAGGTTGAAGCTAAGTAATCAGAGCACATCTAGAAATCCTGCCTTGCAAAACACATGCATCTGTTAGCTATGGTCATATCATCTGTCACAACCCTACCTTTGGACGAAATTATTTCCAGGAAGTATGTTTCAGTACTGCTCTTAGAAAATTGGTGAAGACCTAATGGAAACACTTAAACATTGGCTCCATTTCTAAAAGATTCCATGGTGTTTACTAGTCTACTTTGTGGCTAGAATATCGGTCTTTGAATTTAAAAATTTGAGATAGTACAATTTGACCAGAGATAAAATGCATATGTGACCAAATAAGCTATAATCCAAAAATGTGACAGCCTTCAGAAATATACCTAAAATTTGATAGCCCTACTCTTAGCAATTGCTCTTTTTGATAAGCTAGTAGAGATGAGAGACTCTGGTGCATAGTTTAGATTATTCTATTTGATAATCTTACACTATAAAATGTTATTAGAAAAGAGATGGTGATTATAAAAATAATAGCAATGCATTAAATCCTTACAAAATGGTAGCATTACATATGTGGATTATCTCAATATTCACACAGATCCATGAGACTTGTATTACTAACATCTCATTAAAGATAAGAAAATGAGCTGAGCTGGGTGACACTGGCCTGTACTCCCAGCACTCAGAGGCTGAGGCAGGAGAATTTAAGTTTGAGCCCAGCACAGACAATTTAGCAAATTAGAAGACCCTATCTCAAATAAAAACAAATAGAAGGGGCTTGGAATACTCAAATCAAAGGCCCTGAGTTCAATCCCTAGTACCACAAAAAATTTAAAGAAGGAATATACCTAAGAAGAAATATTGAATTAAGGTGTCCACATCCACATAGTTGATTAACTGTTCACTGTATGATAGTAAAGCTTAGAATCCTTAGGATCGTGAAGACCAATATGGCTTCACAGTATTAGTTTTGTCAGTGGCACATGTGAAAATCCCTAAAAACATTTTTAGCTAAATGGCATAAGCACACAACAGGTTGTCCTTCTAGGCTGGATTTAGAGTCGAATATTCAATTATTATTAATGGTGAGATCCACCTGATGACTGCATGACATCATGTGCCGTATAGAATTACAATGGGAACATATTTTGTAATATATAGACATCAAAAGTTTTGGAAAAAGATAGACTGCATGTGAAAGAATAACATACAGCTCCAGATGCTCTGGAAAGTACCACTTCACTAAAGGATGTAATTCTCTTCACGCAGACAGGAGCAAATCAGATCTGGCCTCAATAATTTGAGTTAAGAGTAAAAATTCTTTCCACCAGGGGCACAATACATAACAAGGTGGTTGGGTTCTCTGGAGAGCATCATCAAGTCAAAGAAGTCATTAAGACAGAGAAGAAAACACTGGGATAAGCAGGAACAGTGTAAGTCAAGTGTGATGTTTTCAGGTGAATGTGGGACTGCAGAATAGCAATGTTTTCTGTGGGTTTCAGTTGCCTCATCTTCAAAATGAGGATAAAAATTGCATACTCAGCTGAAGAAAAGGAAGTCCTTTCTAGCTTTAGGATGTATGATTATTAGAAAGAGCCATTTGTGAAATACAGTGATGTTTTCAAGTAAGGAAAACCATTAACATTTTATTCAAATATTCTTGGACTTAAAAATATCTCTTCTACTTTTATGATTTAGATTTGCAGTGTCCTCAAAAAGCCTCATGTATTTGGATATTATGGATTATCTATGGGAACATATGCTGTTAGGAGATGAGGCCCGGTCAGAAGGAGTGGATTACTGGTTCGTGGTGGATTATAGGCGTGTGGGGAAGGACTGGCCTGTGGCAGATTATGGATTATAGGTGCGTGGTAGAAGATAGGCATGTGGTAGATTGGAGATTAAGGTTGAGTGGCACAATACAGAGCATGTGACCATGAAGAGGTGAATTACTGAGGCTTGACCCAGAAGGGGGAGGGTTAGCTCACCAACATAGGACAACCTAAGACAGGCACATTCCTGGGGAGGTTATCCCAGGTCTGGGGACAACAATGTCACGGCATGCTCCGTGGCTCCTGACCTAATGATGGGATGGTGAACAGGGCTAAGACCTTTGACTACAATGTCTTTTATAAACAAAGGAAGAGGACCCTGTGGGGTGATATCTAAGATGGAGCCCACTGGAAGTTCCGAGGGTGTTCACCTTCGATGTTTACCAAGAAGGATGATTGGGCCAAGCCAGTTCCGCCCTCTTGGACAACCCGTGATCTCAATACTGCTGCTACGAACCCGGAACACCTGGTGCCTGCCTGTGTGAACATCCCCCTGATTAGCCTAATGCCTTCCTACGTGGACACCCCCTAAAATCTCCTGCTCTCCCTTCCTTGCCACGTTCTTCCCCTATCCTATATAAGTTGCTGTACTCCGTCAATAAAGTGAGTTCCTGCTTCGACAAGCTCCTGGCTGCTCCTGATACTCCTGGGAGGAGTGCCCAACTGGGCCCCCACTTTCCTCTGCTCGGGCCCATGTGTGGTGGCAAGACCCCCACAGGGGAGAACACTAAGACTGGACCCAGAAGGGAAGGATCAGTGGGACATGACCTGGAAGGGTATGTACTAATTCTGCCCTTCCTCCCTGACTTGGCTGTCCATCTGCCACAAGATGAACTGCTTTCCTTCAGGTGCACTGGTGTCATGTCAAGGGCCTCCACCATCACCAGCTGCTCATGAATGGACCATGACCTTCTGAAGCTCTGGGATAAAATAAATCTTTCCTCCCTTAAATTGTGGATGTCAGGTATTCTGTCCCAGCAATGAAAAAGTAACTAAGACACTTCCCTGTTCCTTTCTCTTGGTCTAGAGAAAGAATTTCCTTGTTGCAAAGGAACGGTACAAAGATTTTTCTGTATCAAATGTGGCTTAGTCTGAGGAAAGCAGAATATCTCTATTCAAGACATGCCTTAGCTTAGTCAGATGACCCCAACCTTCAGGAGTCACAGAGTTCCAGTAAAATAGAAGCAAACATAGTCCAAAATAAGGCTGGGTTGTCCATATAAATGGTGATAATTGGCTATACAAAGATAAGAGCTTCACAGTTGCTCTGGAGTGGTACAAGCACCTTGACATTTCAGCAGAAGGTCTGTTTCTTCGTCTTGGAGTTGTCTTGTACCCAAATAATGAAAAATTATTTTGTAACGGCTTGAGTGGGTAGAAAAGGAACCATAAGAAAGTGATAACAGATAGTCTAACATATTTCATAGGACTGTCTGGAAGGGAGGTTAGCAAAACACATTGTTAGGTCCAACTTTATTCTGTACTGTAATGACACAGCAGAGAAGAAGAAAAAGACAGATTCAGTTTACAAAAGAGACCAACTCAGGAGCATCAATGAAGCAAGCACTAAAAACAATAGATGTGAGCATCAAAATGAAACTGTGATGTGATGAGGGTTGGAGGCAATAGTTCCAGCCCTATTCATCCAGAAACAAATTAAAATGCACCATTCAGGGTGTGCGGGTGAAGCAACAGTGAGAGGGCTGACAGGAGTAGTGGGAGGCAGGAGAAGCAGAGACATCAGAAGAAAGCCTCTGTTCTGAGACGACACACAGACCTGCAATGAGACTGTATTTTTACAGAGGAGGCACAAAAGGAGGTGAAGTAATCATTCAGACTGCTAATATGCAAAAATATGAATTTTTCTCTTATTTTGCTAGGAAGGTATGAATATATGGTAATATACAAAATTATATTCAAATTAAGCCCTTTGTTATGAACACTGTGTGACTGAAGATCAGGGAAGCAATGATATTGACTAGAAGAGAATTTTGACCAGAACTCCTAGCCTTTATACAATGAAGAATGAATTTTTTTTCACCAAGATACAACTGAAAATTCTACATCCTCAGTTGCACTTGACCGATGGGATGTGTCCATAAGCAACCAGGCAGGATAGTGAAAGATAGCTGCAAAGATTCCATGATGGGTTCTGCCCAGGAAAGAGGGCTCAGAAGGCAAATACCTTCTCTCCTAAGGTTGGAAAAGCAATGCCTCTCTAAGTGGACCAACTGACCTTTTGGTGCTGACATTCAGCCTAATTTCTCACATCTACAAGTGCTCACTCCTACATGATGCTCAACACAAAAAGGCAGCCCCACACTGCCTCTAGATTAGGAAACAGACAGAAACACACTTGGGACAGACTATTACCACTTGAATTGATTGAAAACACAGCTAAGAAATCAGCGATGTGGGACTCAAGCACAATTAGAAATCAGCAACGAAAAGATAGCCAACTACGCCGCTCCCGTCAGCAGGCCCAACACAATATACATCCATAAAGTAAAAGCACGAAATTCTGAAAAACTGCTGAGATAAAGAAGAATTTAAATTCATATAGCAAATGCTTTACAATTGAATGATAATTATCGATGTACATAGCAAAGTCTTTTAGATTCAGGCAAAGCCATGTTCTGTAAAAGACATATGGCCTTAAATTCATGTGTTAGAAAACAAAAACAATTGAAAAATAAATGAACTAAGATATCAACTCCAGAAGTTGTTCAGTAAGTCACAATAAACCCCATGTGGAGTAGAGGAAAAAGATTTACAAAGATAAAAGCAGAAAATGGTCAAAAGTGATGTAAATGGACACTATTTCCCCAAGCTGCATGTTATTTACACGTTACTGAATCTGTAATTCCTGCAAATTCAAATAAAAACAAACAAATAAATAATAAGAGCCAAATAAAGAAAACTAAAGAGTTGATCCATAAAACCAACATCACTAGGAAACCAAATAGTCATAAACACAAATATTAAAGTGCTATTAAGATAAGAGAAAATTAAACAAAATTTTAAATTAATACAATGCAATGCAAAAATTTCCAGAAAAGTAAAAACCGCTAAGTAAAAGTAACAGCACAGATTGAAAGGTTAAGTAATTTTATAGATGAGGACTCCCAGTCTTTCAAATCACAGAGAATTTCCTTTTTTGTGGAGCTGGGGAAGGAACACAAGCCTTTGTATCATGCTATATCCCCAGCCCATTTCTTGGTTTTGATTTTTTTTTTTTTTGAGACAAGGTCACACTAAGTTGCTAAATTGCCCAAGCTGGGCCTGAGCTTGCAATCCTCCAGCCTCAGTTCCCCAGAGAGCTGGGATTACAGGACTGTGCAATTCCATTTTATAGAAATGGTTTCAGATTATATAAAAGGATGGGCTGTACCTGCTCCTCCCAAGTCAGACAGATGGGTCAAGAAATTTTGGAAAGTAAACTTAAACTCTCCTTCTATTAATTAAAATACATATGTCATTTTCAAAGAACTAAAATATGGTAGCTTATTAAAACAGCATATTATAACCAAATGGAGTTTAGCCCAGTAACATATACATCAACATGAACAAATTTATTCATGTAATTCACTATAAAGATGGATTAAGGAGACAAATCAAATAATCATCTCTGCAGATACGGACAAAGCATGTGACAAAATATAATACCTATTAATGTTAAAGATCCATGGCCAACAAGGACTAGAAGGAAAGTTTATAAAAATTACCAGGAAGTAATTTTGGTTATGAGCACAAGTTTGCATTTCAAACTATGTTTGGATCTTGGTTTCCTCATATACAAATTGTGTGAGCTTGAGCAAATTGTTTAATCTCCTCGAACTTCATTTTTATTATCTGCAAAAATGTGCAAAAATGAGAGTAATGATAACTTCATAGCATTAGGGAAAAATTAAGTGATATAAAATATGTGAAGGCACTTATAAAATTTTCCAGCAATACTGATAAACATTAGTGTTATTGTGAGTGCTTAATATATTAAAATAAGAAGCAAGACAAGAATCACCACTTATTATGTAACACTATCTTGTATCAAACAATGCAATGAAATGAGATGGACAAATAAGAATATTAGAAATCAAAAGACAAAATTGGTATCATATACAAACGATAGAATATACAGAAATTCAAGATAGTATGCTGATCAAAATGTTAGAATCAATATGAAAATCTACCTGGGTGATCAGGTAAAATATTGCTCTATACAAATTAACAGCTTCAGCCATAGTGGTACTCATTTGTTTCTCAGCCACCTAAGTGTTGGGGAGTCTAGAGTTTCTTTATATATTTGAGGAGTCACTGCTTTTGCTTTTAGTGTTAATGAGCCCTTTATTAAACATTACATATATATCTTTTCTATTTGAGGCAGAGTCTCACTCTGTAGTCAAGGCTAGTCCTGGACTCACTATGTAGCCCAGGGTGGCTTCAAACTCAGCAATCCACCTGCTTCAGCCTCCAAGGTGTGGAATTATAGGCATGTGCTGTCACATCCAGCTAATCTTTTATGTAGTGCTAAGGACTAGAACCCAGAGCCTTGTGCACACTGGGCAAGTGCATTAACCACTGCACTATGTCCCCAGCCCCTATATACATATCTCTTTTAATCATCACAATGATTTTTAAGATAGAGATTTTCTTCCCAGAATTCAATTCATCTGAGGCAAATGTTCTTTGGCCACGGGTCCATGCTACATATCCATTTTTTTCTTAATGAAAATAGTACTTAGTCTTAAGCTTGAAAGTGCAGTTGGTATTACATATTTTGATGTTTTAATCTATTAGTAAATTATAAATGTCTTATCTTGACAAATGTATCTACTAGAAACCAATAGCAAGTATACTCCAATGGTGAAAAATTAAAGCATCTTTATTAAAATAAAATAGAAGAAATTGTACTCATTAACAATCACCATGCCATATAGTATTAGACAGCCTAGCCTAGTATTAGACACAGCAAGAAACAAAATGGCGCTCAAGGTCTTTTTTTTTTTTTTTTTTTTTTTTTTCGAGACAGGGTCTCACTCTAGTTCAGGCTGTTCCTGAACTCACTAGATAGCCCAGGCTGGTCCTGAACTTGCAACCATCCTCCTGGCCTCAGCCTCCCAAGTGCTGGTATTACAACAGATTATGTACTGCTGGGGAATTGAACCCAAGGCCAGAAAAGGAAAGTAGATATATTAATGAAGTGAAAAAACTACTTAGAGCTCATAGCTCAGAGCATTTTTTTAAAGTGACTGAGCACAGGGTTCATATCTCAGGGTTAACTGTGGTTTTGATGCTCTGTTTTCTAGTACTGAGGATTTAGCCAAGGGCCTTCACATTGAGCTACATCTATAGCCCATTTTTATTTTTGAGTTTGACACAAGGTCTTCCTCAGTCACTAAGTTGTCCAGGCTGTACTCGAACTTGTGGTCCTCCTGCCTCAGCCTTCGAGAGTGCTGGAATTACAGGCCTGTACCACAGGACATCTCCACAGTTCACTGTTTTCTATATACCCAATAACCAATTAGAAAACATAGTTGAAGAATATCATTTATAACAACAAGAGGCCTCTGAAATACACAGGCATCAGCCTCAGCCTCATTAAAATGGCCCAAAATTTTGTAGAGAAAACTGTAATAACCTACTGAAATGTAAAACTGTCTATTAATAGATTTGTTATATTGAAGTTTTAAATTCTCATTAAAGTACTCTTGTAAGATGAAGAAATGAGATTTTAAATCCTGCAAACATATTTTATGAGATCTGAAGAGCTTATTTTAAAATTCAAAAGAAAAATGAATGGACATGAACAGCCTGGGCAACTTTTAGGAGATACAAAAAAGATATATTCCCCGAGAGGTAAGAAGCCACATTACACACTTGAATAATTAAAAATGCATTTCCAAGGTACCAGATGAAAATAAGTCAAAAGAAAATGATTAAAAGTCTAAAAACTAACCATACATGCATATATATGAGCATTTAGTATATAAGTGGTATTTGAAATTGATGAAAAGTTTGATATTTAATGCGTTGTATTACTCATTTCAGTAAGAACTTAACCTAAAACACATTATTTGCAAAAACAAATTTTAGGAGAATTATTAAAGACTTAATATAAACAAAAAATATAAATGTAGACTTAATTCAGAAGATATAATGAACATATAAATAAACAAAACAAAGATGATCAGTAGAACAGCACGATTGTAAAAGAATAGAAACTGAGAATTGTTGGGACAGGGAATTCAAACAGAAAATGCATCTAAAATATAATCAACTTCAGTAGTAATTAAGACAAGATACCATTTTCATCTACCAGAGTGTCAAAACATGAATATTTTGAAAAACCAAATGTTAAAAATATAAATGTTTGGCCTGATTCTTCTCAAGGCATTAAAACTAACTTCCAAGTTATGGGATATACAAGATAAAGAACATGCTAAATGGCACCATGAGGAAACTATCAGACAAATTCAGAACATAAGACAGTCTATAATGCAACCAACCTTGTTTCTTTAAAAGCCCATTTTGGGACTGGAGGAATAACCCAGTGGTTACAACACTTTTCCTAGCAAGTGAAAGTCCCTGGGTTTGATTCCCCAGCACCACATAAGCTGGGCGTAGTTGTGCATGCCTATAATTCCAGCACTTGGGAGGTTGTGGAAGAAAGACTGCCATGAGTTTGAGGCCTGCATGGACTACATACTGAGTTCAGGACCACCCTGGACTACAATGTGAGATTCTGTATCAAAAAATAAGTAAATAAAATAAAAATTTAAAAAATGAAAGCTGGTGTTATGGGAAGGGGAAGGGGAAGAATATTGTTCTAGAGAAAAGCCATATAAAGTCACACAACAAAATGCAGGTTTTATTACAGAAATCACCAAACTGACTCAAGATGAAATAAAAAATCTGAATAGACTTATACAAAGAGATTGAATTCATTATTCTAAAATTCCTACAACAAAAAGACTAGGACAAGACAACTTCACCGGAAAATTAGCTCATTCTACAGAGCCAAGTATCACTCTGATACCAAAACTAGCAAAAGTCACTGCAAGAACACAACACAATACCCTTTGCCCCTTACAATATAGCCACAAAAATCCTCAACAAAACAGAAAATGAATCAAATCTAGTGGCATATAAAAAATGCTACAATATGACCGAATTGCCTAAATCTAGGAATACAGGATTTTTAAAGCATATGAAAATCAACCAATGTCATGCACTATATTGATTAAATAAGGAGAAAACTCCCACATACTCATCTCAACAGATTCAGAAAAAAGGATTAGCAAAAAAATTACACTCATCCATGATTAAAAAAAACCACACCCAAAAATTAACAATAGAAAGAAACTCTTTCAACCTGGTAAGGACACATGTCCTACAGCTAGCAGCATTCATTGTAAGGATGTAAGACTGAAAATGTTCCCCAAGAATAAAATCAAAATATCATTATCTGCTCTCATCACTCCTATTCAATGTTGTCTTAGAGGCTATAAATAAATGATTTTCACACTGAAGAAGAAGAAGTAGCACTATCTCTGTTCACAAATGACATAACCTCGCATGGAGACAATCCAAATACTCCTCTAAAAGTTTGTTAGAAGAAATAAACAAGTTCAACAAGACTGCAGGATAGATCAATATAAAAAACAATTACCCTGACTTACATTAGCAATGCATAATTTGAAAGTGAAGTTAAGAAATCATTTCCACTTAACATGGTATAAAAAGTAACAAAATGCTTAAAAAATCTTTAACTAAGCAGGGCCAGGTGGGATAGGCCTGTAATTCTAGCACTCTGGGAGGCAGGAGGATCACAAGTTTGCGCATACCCTGGGCCATTTAGTGACTTTGTGAGACTGTATCTCAAAATCAATAAAATAAAATAAAATAAAATAAAATAAAATAAAATACATTGGTTGGAGATATAGCTCACTGTGAAGACCCTGGTCCCATTACAAAAATAAATTGATTAAATTAAATGATTTTAAAAACTTTAACCAAAGAGCGCAATTGTTCTACACCAAAAAAAGTTGCATTGTTGGAAGAAATTAAAGACCTGAACAAATGAAAAGACATCCCATGAACTGGAAAATGTAATATACTAAGATGATAACACTCAATCTGATCTGTAGAATCAATACAATTTGTAAATAACTTATTACAAAACAACTGTAATAAAAGTGAGGAACTAACATAAATAGATTGAAATTGAATGTTTCATACAGAATTTATGATTGCATAAATTAAGAAACAAAATTGAAAGTCCAACACCTTCCAAAAAGAGAAAAAATTCTCTTCAACAAATGAGACCAAGACAACTAGATGTTTTAATTTGAAAAAGTTCAAAGATCTAAATGTAAAAGCTAAAACTATGTAACACAGAAAATAATATAGGGGTTAATTTCAATGTGTTTGGGCAGGGAACATTTTCTTAGATATAATAATGAAAGTACAAGCAACCAAAAGAAGAAAAGAAAAATTATACTTTAGAAAATTAACATCTTCTGTTTGTCAGAAAGTACTATCAAGAAAACTAGAAGACAAGACCAGGAGAGAATATTTGCAATTCATGTATCTGATAAGGCACTTGCTTCTATAATACATAAAAAAATTCTTAACGACTTGTAATAAAAAGACAACCCAATTGAAAAAAAGCAAACTGCCTGAATAGACATTTATTCAAAGAAGATATGCACACAGTCAAAAAGCATACAAAGATATTCAACATCATTCATTAATCATTAGAAAAATTTAAATCAAAATTATAATAAGATAGCACATGCCCACTGGTATGGCTAAAACTTTTTTTAAACAGAAAATAATTGTTGGCCATTGTTTGGAGAAACTATAACACTGAAGAATTTCTGGTGGTATATAAATTGTGCACCTGCTGCACGAAAGTATGGTATTCAATATGAAGTTATCACATGAGCCAGAAATTCCACTCCTTGATTATAAGCAATAGAAATGAAAACATATATGCACACAAAAATTTATTCAGCAATATTCATAGCATTACTCATAAATCCCCCAAAGTAGAAAAAAACCTGAATGCTCATCAACTAATTCATGAATAACCAAAGTGTGGTATATTCATATAGTGAACTATTATTCAGCCATAAAAAGAATAAAGTGCTGGTACATACTACAGCATACTACACCTCAAGAACATTATGGCCAAGCAAAAGAAGCCACACACAAGCGGAGTCATATTGCATGATTTTTTCAATGAAATGTCCACAATTGATCAATACATAGAGTCAGAGAGTTAATTTGTGGTTGCCAGGGGCCCGGGGTGGGTGAAAGGAGAGTGATGAAAATATTCCACAATTAAACAGTGTTCAATTTCAAGTGGCAAAATTTTTGGTATGTTAATTGTATCCTGATAAAATATTCAATTGGTTAAACTTGACTGGACCTTGGTTGTTAACATAAAACATTTAAAAAGACATTTTCCAACACTTGGGGAAATTTAAATGTGAACTAAATGTTAAATAATATAAGAACTATGAGAAATTGGTAATTCATATATATGTGATATTATATGAAAATAAACTGTATTTAATGTAGAAGTATTTAATTTTAGGAGATACCTTCTGAAGGATCTGAAGTTAGAGTCATGAGAGCTACAACTTACACTGACATCATTTAGCAATAAGAGAGAGAAACAAAACAAACGTAGAAAATGTGAACAATTTTTGAATGTGGGTGATTATATGGATAGTCATTCTAATTTAGTTTTATGTATTAAATTATTTTTTCTTTTGACACAGGGTCTTGATCTGTAGTTCAGGCTGGTCCTGAATTCACTATGTAGTCCAGTCTGGCCTCAAACTCATGGCAATACTCTTGCCACAGCCTTTCAAGTGCTGGTATTACAGGCATGCCCAGCTTATATGGTACTGGAAAATCGAACTCAGGGCCTTGAGCTTGCCAGGCAAGCTAACCACATAGCCATTCCTCCAGCCTCTGTACTGCAAATTTTAAACAAGTGCTTTAAAAATATTTGCAAAGGATCAAGGAAACACATACATTCACACATGTCAGTGTAATTTAAATATGACAAACCACCTAGAAGTGACCCAGCAACTCCCACTCTTGTGTGTACCTTAGAGAAACACCAGCGCCATTACACAGGGGGCATAGACCAAGGCTTTTACCGAACACAGTAACAAACACCGGATGCAGCTTAAATGCCTATTACTATGGAAATGATCGCATAAATTAAGATTATCCATAAATATCACATTATGCAATAATTAAACAAATAAACTGTATCTGGATTACATGACAAGATTGCCAAAATTTCTTCTAGATTTCTCTAGATAATGTCTAAAGAATAATCAAGTTGCAGAATATATGCTGCATATTATAAACATAAAAACACTCACATAATACCCCAGGCTTCTAAATCAGCACGTAAGTAGAGAGGAAAAGGCTTTTAGATACACACACCAAAATAGACTGCGCTGAAAACTTGAGCTGAGGAGTGGGGAGCCTGAGATTGAGTGTGATTACATCGTATATGAGACCAGAATCCAACCAGATGGAATCTAATGAATGGAGAAATTGGACAGAAAGGGGTTCAAAGGACATGACAAAAAGAATTATGGTTTGAGTGTTGAATGTCAAAACTTGACAACAAATCTACATGTAAAAAAGTGGGTTTTTTTTGTTTGGTTGGTTTTTAGTTTTGGTGCTAAAGGTTAAACTCAGAGGCCCCCACATAGTAGGCAAGTGCTGAGCTACATCCACAGCCCTGTATTTATTTACTAATCAATTTACTTATTTATCCAATAACATTTTTAAAAAATGTTATTGTGGTAAAACATTCACATGGCATAGAATTTAACTTTTTTTGTAAATACATGATTCCCACATTTTGTAACACATTAGAACCATGGAGTTTGAGGAATTATTGAGTATGTATGTCCACCCCTTTTTCAGAAGTTCACCCCTTTTCTATCTGACCATTGTCTCTCTTTTTACCCTGCCATGCGTGGGTCCCACTAAGTTTCTAGGTTGCTTTGCTCAGACTGGTCTGGAACTTGTAATCTTCCCACTTATCCTCTTGGAAAGCTAGTGTTATTGGTATGTGCCACTATACCAGTTTAAAGCAGTTAAAATAAAAACTTTCCTAATGTTAGCAAGGGTTGGGGTGGCTGGAGGCCTAGAAGACTATGTCGTTTTTCTTTTTTTTTTTCCTCCAAGTCTTCTCTGGTCCTTTCCAACCTGTTATGATTCTGAGCCCTTCATCTAGGCTGTCATAATACAGCACTGGCTTTGGGGCACGCTCCCTAGAGAAAGGTTTTTTTTAATTTTTATTTTTATTTTATTTTATTTTTTGTTCCTCAACTATTCTGATTCTTTGAGAAAAACTCCATGTATTGATTCTCATACTTTCTTAAGCTTCATGACATTCCCCTAGCCTAAATGTGATGGATGACACATTAAAATTCTTGCAACAGATAAATACATGGTTGTAAATGGGCTGTGAGAAAAAAGTAAATAAAGTGATCAAAGAATGGAAGCAAATAAGGATAAAAAAACGGAAAGAAGCAGAGGTTTGAAAGGAAGGGAAAGAAGTGGTGGAGATGATTGTGAGGAATGGAACATGTATGACTGACATCTTTCTGGGATTTCTCATAAAGTAGAGAAGACGCTTGTGGGGTTCAGTCACCTTAGCAGCTCCTTAAAGACACCTCATATTGTTTGGGCTTTGCCGCAGGCATTACATGCTGAATGCTTATTCCAAGGCCCAGTTATTTTGCTTCAGCTGAGAAGGAGTTATGTGTGCAAATCCCTGCTGATGTGTCCTGGATCGGCTCAGGGGTTAGTGAGCACATGCCAGGTGAAAAACAGGTGTGGTCTTGCTCTGGTCATTGTCATTGTGAGTGAATTTTCTAGTCTGTTGGTGCTAGAAAATTTTGTTGGGGGAAAGGGGTTTTAAAACCTGGCTGTGTAGAAGGTTATTCGAAATGTCAGAAGTGGTATTACAGATCTTGGTTTCAAATGTTGTCTCGTGATATAAGAAGAGTTGATGTGGGACTCACATTACAGACTGACACGAGCTAGTCTAGGTGAACGTGAATCTAGTTATAGTTTGTCTCCATCTGCAAGAACTGCTATTGATTCTGTGGGTTTAGCTTTGTCAATTATTTCCTCAAGCTGAAGCAGAGTGCACTTGTCAGTTATGGGCTGTCCAGAACATGGGGCAGTAATAAGTGGCACTAGTGTCAATAAAGGAAGAAGAGACATTTTTAAAAGTCAGCCGCCCATGATGTGCGGAGACTCACAGTATGTGCGGGGCTACCTTACGAAGAGTTCTCTTGCAGTGCCTTGCTGTGCTCTGGGGTTCTCTCAAGACAAAGAGCATACATAAATACAGGGAGTGGTCGGATGGACCAGTGTTTGGGGTACAATGTATACCAAGTGTTGAAGTCCCTATTCTTAGTTGAGAAGATATTTGCCTACTAGCACGCACGTCTAGGTAATAGGTCCAGTACAGCTGTACCATGTTTGGGGTACCAGCTAAAGGACAGGATGATGTCTAAAATAATTAATAACAGATTCTGCATGGGCACTGACCCACCAGAATAAACACTGGAACATGATTCTGGCACAGACATTATACCTCAGTTGTTAGATGATAAGGACCAGGGTTCTTGAAGGAGGATCTAGGGCAGCTGGGACAGCGGCAGGACAATGGGAAGGCCAGTACAAAGAGGGTTTAGTGGCCTTTTATCAAGAGGTAAGAAGTATTTCAATATATTATCACTTGATATGGCCATACCAGTGGATTCTGGACGAATACTGCTCCTGGCTGTAGAGTCACTACACTAGGAGAGAGCTGGCTAATAGTGTGAGGAAGTTTGGATAGTAGCAGATGGCTGGCTCACAGCATGTGGAGAAACAAAGAGGGCAAGGGTAAAACAGGGCCTCTGCAAACTAATCACTACAAAGATTTTGATATTCATCCTCTTTTCTGCAATTTAAATGGAAATAATTCTAAACTATTCAACAGATGTAAAAAATAAAAAAACAAAGTTCTGATTTTCATCATCATGACAACTTCTGCTTTTTAAATACCATATTTCCAGTTCTTTACAAAATTATTCGTTTGGCTCCCTAGCAGTGCTGTGGTCTAAGCACATGATTGTTTGGCCTTCTGGATCATGTAGTACTACTGCTTGGGGGCTCTGGAAAATTGCTACACTGGTCACAAGGTGAGATATTGGCACTTTCTGGAGGTAGGATGGCTTTCTATAAGCAATCTGGAGGTATAAGCACTGGTGAAGGCAAGAGTAGCTGAGGATAGATGCACCCCATAACAGCTATGAGACTGGCACGTCTGTCCTGCGGAAAATGGGTAAGTGGTGCATGGTGGTGAGGACTGATCTCATAATGTGCCTTGTGGTAGCACAGCAAGAGATTAGGTAGTGCCGGTTTCACTGCATTGCAAACTTCAGCGAGCACTCATGTTAGTGAGAGTGGCCTCGACAGTGAAAAGAGGCCATGGAGGGCAGCGTCAAGGATGCATGATTGCAAAGGATAATTTCAGAGAAGAGACTCGTCACAGTCGACAGTGCAGCTGTTGTGTGATCTTATGAACAAAGCTCCACACACTGTTAGGATATTGCTTCAGATGGGAGAAAGGGTTGCTGATGGGCATCTAAATCATGGGCGTGACCCAGGAAAGGTGCATGGACCTTGGCACGAAAAGATGTCATCTGGGCTTATCCTATTCAGCCCATGAGAACCCTTAAGGAGAGAAGGAAGAGCTCTGGAGCGGACGGGGGATTTCTAGAGTGGTGTACATAGAGTGAGAACAACTCCACTGAATACAGCCTGGTCCGAGGGGCTCAGTCTTGACAAGATCCTGTGCAATGACATGTGGCATGTTAAAAGCCCCTGGAATGGATCTTTGAGCAAATTACATCCAGGCAATTTTCCATATATATGGAACTAGTACTCAGTAAGAGTTACCCAGTGCTGAATACTCAGTACTTACAACTTTATATCAATGTCAACACAGACAAAAAATAAAAATAAAATCAGAAATAAGTTGACAGTTCTGTACCTAGAATCACAGACCTATCTTGCTTGCCTTCTATTGTCTCTTCTACACTGTCAGGCACTGGCAGCTAGCTGACAAGGTTAGGATCCTCTGGATTTAAAGTCTGTTGTGGCCCTAACTCTGTCACTCACTCCTGAGTCAGTGACAGACACTCATTCCTTAACATTTCACAAATACAACTCACTCCGTCAAGAATACTTGGAGGCTACATTTCTCTGTATTCTAATCTCAGAGACCCCGATGGAAGAAAATACATAGAAAGACTCTTCCTCAGATAACCTTCACTTCAGTTACAAGGGAGTATAATCCTGGAGATGCCATATATCTCAGAAAAACATGTCTGAATATAATTGTGCATATGAGGTATATTCATCTCTACATTTATCAAAAGATCTCATAGTCAAAATCACCTCTGTCCATAGCTTAGTAAAAAATATAACATGGGTGAGTACCAGTGCACAAGCCGGGCATTGCCGTTCACATCTGTAACCCTAACTCTTTGGGAGGTTCCTTCAGGAGGATCACAAGTTCGAGCCCAGTCTGAGCAAATCAGTAAGACCCTGTTTCAAAAAGTAAATACTAAAAAGGGCTGGGATTGTAAGCCAATAGGAAGGACTTGGGTACAATCCTGAGTATCACACAGACACACATGTACACAAGACATATATCACCAGATCTTTTGTGTTTATCCACTGTGGGTTTATCAGTGACATGGATACAAGTGTGTGACAATTGTTATCATAAATTCCTTCTTTCATGAAAGAAACATAAAATCTTCCCCATCATTTAGAACTTTATAAAACTGCGACTTACACAAAAGTGTCAAAGAATGAATGCATTCATCATAAAACCTTGACTCAAATCCTATCTCTATCATTCAGTAGCCACATGACTCATGAAAATTTAGTCACTAATCTGAGGCTCTGCTTCGTCACAGATGTACTCAAGACCATTCTGCTTAGCAAAATGAATCAGATACAAAAGGTTAACAGATAGAAAAGGTTAAATATCACATGGTTTCTCTAATATGAGAAACTCAAAGCATACGTAAGAGAGCAAATAAAAGTGATGGGTAGGAGGCAGGAAGATAGCTTTTGTGGAGAGGCAAAGAGTGCTAAAAAAAGAGTGAGAAGAGAGAATGGGAAGGGGAAAATGTAAAGAATGGAAATAATGGAATAAATAATTTTGAGAAAAAATTTGTTCCATTAAAAAACCCTAGTAATAATAGTAATTGTGTGGGAACAGAGTAAATAGCCAGTAAATGTTAGCAGCCATTATTAATAGTGTGAGGTAGAAGAGCTAGAATAAGAAATTGTGACTATTACTCTAAGATAAAGAAAACTTTGAAACATTTCCTGAGGCCACTTAGGTTAGCATTTCAATGTTTCCTCTGAATGACTCATTTGCTTGTGTTGCTGACCTATAGGTTATTCATGACGTCTGACACTTGTCTGTTCCTTCAGTTCTTTCTCCTTGTAATTTAATGTTAATTTCCTTTCCTCTGAAATTTCTGAAGGTGGAGGTAGCCACTGCCAGACCTCCTGCTTACATCTGGGAGCTCAGCGGACTGCTTTCCTGTGCTTCTTCCCTCCTGTGCACCAGAGGCAGACAGATAGTTACCGCCAGACCCCTTGCCTGCACCTAGGAGCCCACAGGATTGGGCCTTCACACACTCCTACCGTCTTAGACTCCAGAGACATTCAGGTAGCTGCCACTAGACCACCTGCTTGCACCTGGGAGATTGTGGGACTGGGACTTCCAGCGCCCATTTGCTCTTGCACCAGAGGCAGTCAAGAAGCTGTCACCAGACCACCTCCTGCACCTGGAAGGTGCCAGGACTGGGCCTTTGCACTCCTCTTCCCTTCTGCGTGACAGAGAAAGCCAGGAAGCTACTGCCAGATCCCCAGCCTGCACCTGAAAGCTTGCAGGACTGGGCCTTAGCTTGCCCTTTCCCTCCTGTGCACCATAAAACTCCAGGTACATGACTCCAGAGCCCCGCCTATAAAGAGAGCTCATGGGACTGGCCCTTCCAATGCCCCGTCCCTTCTTATACCCAGAGATAGCAGGTAGCACTTAAAACAGGAATAGTCTAATTTAAGAATCTCGGGAAAAGAAACAGAGCCCATCAACAATACCATAAACTCAACTGATTGTAACAGAACCGTGAGGAAACATGGTAATAAATCTCCTACGAAAAGATCTGACACCCCAGAAAATACTAGGGATCCTGAAAAAGTAGAAACCAAGGATGAAAAAGGCAAAAAAGATGATGATTTCTTGACCCAGAAATACTTCGAATTAAAACAGGAAATGTAACAGAAAATGCAAGAGCTACACCAGGACATAGCTAAGCTAGCCAAAAACATTGACAAGGAACTAGAAGAAAACAAAGAATATAATAAAGGCAATACAAGAAATTAGAAAAGAGTACAATAGAGATATAAAAATGTTCAAAGCAGATATTCAGGATGTTAAAAACACACAGGAAATAGTAAGTAACCACTTTGAACATCTTGAGAATAGAATATCAGACCTAGAAGATAAAATGATTGAGCTGGAACATACAGGAACATAAAGACCAATAAAATAAAATAAAATAAAATAAAATAAAGAAAGAGAGTAAATCCCCACAATGGCTGAGAGATGACTCAAAGAGAAACAACCTCAGAATTATGGGAGTGCAGAAAACTAAGCACAAAACAAAAGGCTTAAAAGACCTGTTCAATGAAATTATGGAAAAAATCTTCCCAAATCTAAGAAAGAAAATGAACACAGAATTACTGCAGGCATTTCTAACAACAAACAACTTTGATCAGAAGAGAAGCTCATCATGACACATCACAATTAAAACACTAGAGACCCAACACAACGAGAGAATGTCAAAATCTGTAAGAGAAAAACAGAGGGTGACTTACTAAGAGAAGCCCATCAGGATAACTGAAGATTTCTCAACCCAGACCCTAAAAGCCAGAAGATCATAGAGCAATATCATCCAGGCAGCAAGAGAACATAACTGCCAACCCAAACTGCTATATCAAGCAAAATTATCTTTTAAATTAGAGGGAGAAATTTAAACTTTCCATGATATAGAAAGCTTAAAGAAATTTGCAGCCACTAAGCCAGCATTGCAGAGAATACCTAAAGGAAACTTAGAAAGTGGAAGGGAGGTCAGCGACACCAATGACCCCAAGCGACAACGGCAAGAGGAAAATGAGCCGAGAAGAAAGTAGCTCTAGTAAATACTGCTGAAAAACTATAATGATGGCAGGACATAGCAAACATACCTCGATAATTCCTCTGAACATGAACGGCCTCAACTCACTTACAAAAGACATCAACTGGCTGACTGGATTAAAAAGCAGAAACCCACAATTTGCAGCTTACAAGGGACACACATCACCCACAAGAAAACTCATAGACTGAAAATAAAAGAATGGAATTCAATATTTCATGCAACAGGATCTGGGAACAAGCAGGGGTAGCTATATTAGTCTCAGACTCATCATATTTCAAAACAAAACAGGTCAGGAGAGAAAAAGATGGCCACTATATGCTGATTAAGGGAACAACAGAACAGGAAGAACTCACAATTATCAATATATATGCACCCAACAATGGAGCATCCAATTATGTAAACCAAAAATTATTAGATCTGAAAGGACAAATAGTCCCCAATACAATTATAGTAAGGGACTCCAATACTTCACTACCACAGATAGATACATCAAACAGACAAAAAAAAATCTACAATGCTATACAACAGGTAAACAACACTATAGAAAACTTGGACGTAACACATGTTTACAGAGTTTTTCTCCCAAAATCAACAGATTAAATGTTATTCTCAGCAGCACACAGAACATTTTCTGAAATAGACCATGCTGTAGGCTTTTATGTCATGCTCAAATAAATACAAAGGAATAGGAATAATTGATTGTATACTTGCAAATCATAGTGGAATAAAACTGGGACTTAACATCAAAAGAAACAGAAGAAAATACGCAAATACATGGAAAATGAAAAATTTACTAGACCAAACAAAGGATCACAGAAGAAATCATAAAATAAATCAAAAACTTCGTAGAATTATGACTGAAGTATATCATATCAGAATTCACGGGACACAATGAAGCAGAAATTAGAGAAAATTCATAGCCATAAATGCACACATCAAAAGAACACAACAGTCACAAACAAACACGTTAATGATGTACCATAAGGACCAAGAGAAACAAGAACAATCTAAGCCAAAAAGCAGTAGAAGAAAAGAAATTATAAATATCAGACCTGAAATTAATGAAATTGAAATTAAAAAGTTACCAAAAAAAAAAGATTGAGTCAAAGAGCTGGTTCTTAAAACAAACAAACAAACAAACAAACAAAACAAAACAAGATTGACAAACCTCTAACTAAATTCACCAAAAGAAGGAAAGAAAAAGAACAGATTAATGCACTTAGAAATGAAAAGGGTGAAATTACAACAGACTGTGCAGAAATTCAGAATATTATGAGATATTACTGTGAACACCTATATTCTAATAAGTTAGAGAATTGGGAAGAAATGAATGACTTCATAGACACATACAAAATACCAAAATTGAATGAAGAAGACATAAAAATCTTGAACAATCCCATTACAAACACAGAAATTGAAGCAGTAATAAAAGTTCTACCTACAAATAAAAGCCCAGGACCAGATGGATTTACACCAGAATTTTTTCAGTATTTCAGGGAAAAGCTAGCTTCAATTGTTCTCAAACTCTTCCGTGAAGTTGAAAGACAAGGAATATTACCAAACTCCCTTCTGGAGGGTAGCATCACCTTAGTCCCAAAATCAAACAACGACTTAAAGAGGAATAAAAATTAGAGACCAATATCCTTAATGAATATAGATGCAATATATAACATTAATAAGAAAGTGTTCAAGATTCTGGCAAATAGAATCCAACAAGTAATCAGGAAAATCATATGCCATGATCAAGTGGGCTTCATTCCTGGAATGCAAGGCTGGTTCAACCTACATAAACCAATCAATGTAATACAGCACATCAACAAAAGCAAAAACAAAAACCATATGACCATCTCAATTGATGCAGAAAAATCCTTTGATGAAATTCAACACCCTTTCATAATAAAAACTCTGAAAAAAATAGGTATGGAAGGGCCTTATCTCAAACTAGTAGAAGCAATATATGCCAAACCTATCACAAATATTATACCAAATGGAGAAAAATTAAAATCATTTCCTCTCTAATCAGGAACACAAGAAGGCTGTCCACTCTCACCACTCTTATTCAACCTAGTCCTTGAAACACTTGGCATAGCAATCAGGCAAGAAAGTGAAAGAAGGGGAATTTGCATTGGAAAGAAGAAAATCAAACTATCCTTATTTGCTGATGATATGATTATCTTCATAGAAGACCCCCAAAACTCCACTATGAAACTCTTGGAAATAATAAACAAATTCAGCCAAACCACAGTCTAAAAAATCAATACTAAAATTTCAATAGTTTTTCTCTACACCAACAACGAATTCCCCAAGAAAGATCTCAGAAGAACAATCCCATTCTCAATAGCCCAGCAAAAAATTAAATATCTAGCAGTATACCTAACCAAAGAAGTGAAGGTCCTATATAAATAAAACTACATTACACTGAAGAAAGAAGTTGTAGACAGCATCAGAAAATGGAAATATATCCCCTGTTCTAGGATATGCAGAATCAATATAGTCAAAATGACTATACTGCCAAAACTGACATACAGATTCAATGCAATTCCTATCAAAAAAAGGAACATTTTTTCATAGAACTTGAAAAAAATAATCCTTAATTTCATATGGAACCAAAACAACCTAGAATGGCCAAAACAGTCTTGAGTAACAAGACTAAGGCAGGAGGCATTACAATACTAGACATCAAGTTACAGTAAAAAGCAATAGTTGTAAAAAAAAAAAAGTATGGTATTGGCACAAAAAGAGACAAGTAGACCTTTGGAACCGAATTGAGGATGCAGAGACAAGCTCAAATACCCTCAGCTACCTAATCTTTGATAAAGGAGCCAAAAGCATACACTGGAGAAAGGACAGCCTGTTCAACAAATGGTGCTGAGAAAACTGAACATCCACATGCAGAAGAATGCATATAGACACACACCTGTCACTATGCACCAACATCAAATCAAAGTGGATCAAAGACCTAGATATTAAAACTGAAACACTGGGTCTTTTGGAAGACAAATTAGGCACATATCTAAAAGACATAGGTGTAGGCAATGGCTTTCTTAATAGGACACCAAAAGCAAAAGAAATAGCCCCCAGAATTAACAAATGGGATTATGGCAAATGGAAAAATTTCTGCATGGCAAAGGAAATTATCAACAGTGTAAAAAGAGAACCGACAGACTGAGAAAAAATATTCACCACCAATACCTTAGATAGGAGGCTCATAACCAGAATATACAGGGAACTGAAGAAAAGGAAGCCCCTCAACATCTAAGACCTTATTGACTAATGGCAAAAGGAATGAATGGGCAGTTCACAGATGAAGAAGTTCAAATGGCCAATAAATACATGAAAATATTTTCAACATCCTTAGCCACAACAGAAATGTGAATTAAAACATAACTAAGATACCATCTAACTCCAGAGAGATTGGCATATACTAAGAACACAAACAGCAATCAGTGCTGGCAAGGCTGTGGGGAAAAACGAACCCTATCCCCTTCTATCCAGCAATACCTTTTCTGGGAATATTCCTAAAAGAGTTAAAAACAACACATAACATGGATACATGTATACCCATGTTCATAGCAGCACAACTAACAATAGCTAAAATATGGAAGACACCAAAATACCCATCAACAGACCAGTGGATACACAAACTGCGATATTTATACACAGTGGAATACTACTCATCTATAAAGACAGATAAGTTGGAGGCTTTTGTAGGTAAATGGAGGCAACTTGAGATCATCATGATTAGTGAAGTGAGTCAAAAGCAGAAGGTGATATATCAAAAGGTTTCTCTGATATGAGAAACCCAGATCACAATTATTTCATGGAACTTAATATGGGAAATAATTGGATCTGGAGGGGTGATGGGCTCGAAAGGCTGGAAAGGAGAGAGGGGATGGATTTGTTTATTTTCCATGATATGTATGTGCAAAAAATGCTCAAGATCGGTGTAAACTTTAAGTTTTGCACTTATACATATCAGTTAAATGGGGAAATAGTAATAAAGAATTTCTAAAGATGGTGTAAGAAGGTGAAGAGAAGGTGGGAGTATTTGACATATCTGGCTAGTTTCTAAATCGGTGGAGCCAGGTTCAGGCAGGGCCTGGGTTAGAAGGTGGTTGCTGCTCCCAAAGTCCTTCTCACAGGCAACTGGAAGCACTGTTTACAGCTGTAGCCGGCTTGTCTTCCATGTTCCTCAATGTCTTGTTTGGCAGTGATAGAGAGGGTGCTAGGATCCACCTTTTGCGTGTCTTTGGAAGGTCAATGATTGAACTTGGGAGTTCTGTTTGAGAGCCAACTTGAGTTCTGGTTCCTAATATGACTATCTGCCTGTCTAAATGACAGGCTAAGAAGTACCTAATCATTTCACTTACAAGTGATTCATTACCTAATATTGTCCTATTTATTTTCCCTCTTCTAGGCAGACAAAATTGCTTACACACACACACACACACACACACACACACACACACACACACACACAGAGAGAGAGAGAGAGAGAGAGAGAGAGACACTTTGCAAAGGATTCTCTGATAATACACTAAGCAGAGATCAGCATACAAACAAAAATCCAAGTTATCAGAGGTTCACGTTGTGTCAGCAACCCAGCAACAGGGAGAAGAATGGGAGTTAAGATGTTTAGTAACTAGGGGAGAACACCTTTAAATGTTCGATATGGAAGACCCGGCCTAAAGCAAAACAAACAAACATAAGGAGCAAATGGGCGCAAGACCATTTTTAAACAGTGGTCTCTACGGGGTTTACACTAACTGCCTGGACTGTTGCACGAGGTAAACTTTTCAGGTGGAACCTAGGAAAGTTGTCCAGTAGATGAACTGAGTTTATCAATGTCATGTCTAAGGTTTGGGATTTATATTCAAATCTCCTTTCATTCATTTCCATATCTAGTAAATATTAATTGTGCATGTATTATTCAAGGTTCTGATGATATAGAGATGAACAAGACAAATAAATTAACTCTGAAGCAGTGAATACTCTTTTTTTCACCCAGTGGAAGTGAAATCCTTTGCCAGAATCCAAATTCATCCTGACTTTTCCTTTTCAGAAGGCAACAGCCCACTGTGATCACCTGAACATACCCTCTCCTGCTCAAGCTCAAGGCCCAGAACTGAAGTTGTAAGTTTTACTTCATACAGCATCCTTGGGCCACCTGCCATTTTCCCTCGGAGTCTCTATTTTATAGCGTCCTTTCCACTCTCATCCAGCCAGCAGGTTTGCCTTGTGCAGTCTAGAGACATTGAACAAATAACCCTTCAATTGAAACCAAACACTTCATGTCTTGTCCTCATTAGGGACCTTATTATATACTGTCCACATAAGCCCTGACACTAGCTGGTGCCTGTCTGTAATGGAAGCATAACAATCGGTCTCTGATAGGTTCTTGGCTCCTATCAGTCCAGCATAAAGCCCAGTACGGAGAATTAAGCCTTTCTAACTGGCAGCAGGAGAGGGTAGAAAAAAATTCTGTAATTGTTGCCAATAGCTCCAGATATGAGAAGCCAAACCTAAGGGTCTGGGGGGCCTCAACCCATTTCATCTACCTACTCAGACGAATTCCCTCATCTGGCTGAGACACAGATTATAACTGTTATACTCTGACTTGAAATTACAGAGTTAGTCAGCTTTACAAGACATGTTCCATGGGTTGGGGGCAAAGCTCCAGCTCAGTGGTTAGAGTATTTGCCAAGCAAGCACAAGGCCCTGGGTTTGATTCTTTAGTACCAAATAAGCTGGGCATGGTGGCGCATAACTGTAATTCCAGGACTTGGGGCTGAGACAGGATGATTGCCATGTGTTTGAGGCCAGTCTGAAACACATAGTCAATTCAGGACCAGCCTGGACTATAGAGGGAGACCTTTTCTCAAAGAAAAAAAATTTCCATGTCTGAGTGACTTTGCCTATGTGGTTGCACAGGTCCTTGTGTGTTTAAAGGTTTAAAATGTGCATTTGTGTTGGGAAAGTCTTGCAATGATGGCGTTATGACTAGGTTCTCTCCACTACCACTCTACCTCCATCCAAACAGGTACCACAAAGTCATGCAGAAACATTTGAATAATGACATGCATATATCAGGAAGCTGATGGCAAGGAATCTAATGCTGCCTCACAGCTCATGCTCAGAGTACTCTGCTTGGAGATCAATCCACAGAGGGTTCACACTTTAGGAAAGAGGCTAGGAAATTAAAGATTATTATAATCTACACTTTCCAGTTGTGCTTCCTGGGATCCAGGAGATGGGATAATGTATCTTGGAAATACATATTTCTTATGTCCAGTTGGTTTGTGGTCCTCCTGGAATCCCACTTTTATTGCTTTTATCTCTGATCTTTATGTTGCCTACATCCTCAATCTCTTCCCCACCTTAGTCCCCTCAAATCCTTCCTGCAGATTTTTAGGCCTCTATTTAAATTATCACCCAGATGCTTCAAGAGATAAGTAAAAATTGGATATTCTATGGAAACCTGTCATTGTCCTCTCTGATCCTCCAGCAATTCTTTTTTCAAAGTTCCTGTTTAATCTTAATGGCAAAGAAATTATGGAATAGTTGTCTTCTTCCACTCCTAACACTTCCTGTCAGCAAGCTCTACTGAACTACTATTTCTTTCTTTCTTTCTCATTAATGAATGGATAACTACTTATTGCCTTATTGATTTCTGGTCCCAGTTTTGATACTCTGTAATAGAAATACTGACCTAGGAAGAGTCTTCCATTGTTTGAAGTATTAAACACCTTTAGATGAAATCTGGGTAAGATTAGTGTAATATTGATTTTTCCCTTTCATTTTGCTTCTGACTGCCACCAATTTAATTAAAGGCTTTAGGGCCTCTTGTCTCTATTCCTGCAGTGACCACTATGCTGCCAATTTATTCAGCATTCATTCAATTGCATATTTATTGGGTGTCTAATAAATGCCAGGCAGGTATTGCTAGCCATGAGAGATACTAAAGCAAATCTTTCTCTAAAGAAGTTTACTTTCCAGTTACATGTGGGGAAATGTACACTGGCAACACTTGAAGAGCGAGATAATTTGATAGAAATTTATAGTATGATGAAAACTAAGCACAGTGATATATTAGGAAATGACAACAAAGAAAGACTACTTTGGGTGGTCAGGAGAAACCTTTATGAAGAGGTCACTTCCACGATGAGACTTAAATGACAAGAAGAACCCGGCCACATTTAAAGATCATTGGGAAAAAACATTCGAGCAAAGAGGAGAGCTGGTATAGAGGCCTTAATTGGCTTGTTAATAAAACAGGAATAGCTGTGAAACTAAGATGGTGTATCATATAAGATGAAGCTTAAAAGATAGATCTAAGGAACCAGATTCTGTATGGCTACTGCAGAGTATTGGAAGAGGTTTGTATTTTACTGTAAACACAACTGGAAGCCTCTGGATAGTTTTAAGCAAGTGAGTCACATTTTATGATTTATATTACTAAAATCTCACTCTGGGGCTCTGTGATAAAAATATCTGTAGGCCTATATTAATAATAATATTATTAGAGAGGGAAAAATAGAAAATGGAGATTACTATGACAGTGCAGGCAAAAGATGATGGTGGCTTAGACCAAGGTGAGGGCAGTGGAGCTGGAAAGTGTGGATGGAGTTTTCATAGGATTTAGAAATATTATGGTTTGGATCAGGCACATCCCCCAAAAGCCTCGTGTATTTGGTTGCTGTAGATTTCAAGTGCTGTTTGGGAAGTATGACGTTGTAAGGTGTGGTGAATTACTGGGCATGTGGGGGATTGCTGGATGTATGGGAAATTACTGGATATGTGGACTGAAAGGATATATTCTTGCCTCACCTTCTTCCCTGCCCTGACTCTTCCTCTTGAATGGACTGAGGCCTCATGAATGGACTGAGAGCCCCTAAAACTGTGAATTAAAATAAATGTCTTATCTCTTAAGTTGTGAATGTCAGGTGTTATCTCCAGCAATAAGTGACTAAGACAAAATCTGACACCAGACAAGTGGGGTCATTGTTAGGATTCTACCCAACAACGTGGTTTAAAAGCCTTTGGAACGAGATTGCAGGAAGAAGAGTTTGGAAAGGTTTGGAGACCATGGCTAGAGAAGCTTTAAAATGTGATTCCAGCTAGATGGGAGATTCTGATCAGAGGTCAAAAGACCAGAATGCTGATAGATGTACAGAAAGGAGTACAGAAAAGCTGGGCTCAAGAGGTTTCAGACGAGAAGGAGGACTCTATTGGCAATTAGCCTGGAAATCATGTGCTACACTTTAGCAAAATGTGTTTTGGCATTTTGCCTCAGTCCCGTGACTTTATCTGAAATGGAAATTAAGGGCATTGGACTAAGTAACCTGGCAGAGAAAATTTCAAGGCAGCCCAATATTCAGGCTGTCAGATACATTCTGTTTGCTGCCTTGAAGCAGCTTTACACTGAAAAGCAGGAGAAAATGGCAAAGGAAAAAATGTAAAAAGTTTGCAGTTTTGCCAGAATGAAAGAGGCTGCGAAGCTGGGGCAAATAAAGCACATGATTTTTGAAATATGAGAATTAAGAAGAAGTTAAGTATTCCACATGAAGACTAAAGGTAGGATGCCGTGAGGGCATCTCAGGAGCCAGGAAGACTCCTCTCTTTATCCACTCACAGGTGCAAAGGAAAAAGACTGCTCCGAGAGGACTACCTCAGGGATCCTGTAAGGGCCAAAAAGGGAAGTTCTGTCAGAATTCAGGCACCTAGGAAAAAAAAAAAGAATTCAGGAATTTGGAGATGCCAGGAACATGAATCATCTGTAGAGGAAGGCTACAGGGCATGAGAGGGGCTAGTCTGAAAGTGAAACCATGGAAGTTGCAGCCAGGGGCAGAGCCATGGCTTAGGGTCACTCAAAGGCTTTGGACTCCACATCTTACCATAGCTTGCACTGGATGCTGGTCACAGAGCTACAGGATTTAATAGAACTACATGATTTAATGTTTCCTCTCCTGGTTTTCATTCTTGCTTTGATCAAGTTGTTTTCTATCTTCCTATTTCTGAATGAGAATGTTTACCATACAGCATTGTATACTCGAAGTATTTTAACGTTTTATTGACTTTCACAGGAGCTTACAGGTAAGAGTTTGCCTTGGGTCTCAAAGGAGACTTTGATCTCCTTAGCAGTGCTAGAAATGTTAAGACTTTGGCAACACTTAGACATGAACTAAATGCATTTTTCCTAAGGTGTTGGGCATGAGTGTTTTGGGGGACAGGGTTAGAATATTATTTTTAGATGTGAAATGTCCTACCAAAAGCCTCATGCAGTTGGATGTCATAGATTATGTATGGATTTTAACTGGTGTTGGGAAGTGGTGCCTGGTAGATATGATGAACTGCTGGGCATGTGGGGAATTACTGTGCAAGTGAGCTGGAAGGATGTATTCCTTCCCCAGTTTCCCCCCTGCTCTGAATCTTCCTCTTGCAATGCCGTGAGAAGCTCTTCTCTCCCAGATCTTCCTGCCATTGCCAGTCACCCATGAATGAACAGAGACCTCCTAAAACTGTGAGCTAAAATAAACCTTTCCTCCCTCAAGTTGTGGATGTTGGCTATCATGTCCCAGTAACAAGAAAGTGACTCAGACAGAGGGGGTGCCAATACGACTTGTCAATAAATTAAGAAGATGAATTCCAAAAATGAGGCTTAGGATGTTGAATTGTGCAAGTGATACTACTTATAAAAGGGAATTCGACGGTGGAAAAATTTAGTGCAGTTGTGGGTAGTACACAGATCAAGAGTATATTTTGAACTGTAATGTGTTTGAGATGTTCAGCCTTCAAATGGAAGTGTTAAGTACCTGGTCAGATATGTGAGTCTGAAGATCAGTGGACAGATAGGTGCTGAAGTCATAAACATGAACAGTTTCAGCAAGTAGATGATGAATAAATGCATTTGAAGGGATAGAATTGATAAAATGAAAGTAGAAGAACTTTAAATAACTCCACAGGGTGTATCAATAATTGGAGATTAGATATAAAAGAAGAGCAAACAAAGGAGACTGAGAAGGAAAGACTACAGAGACATGAGGAAAGTCAGAGGAGTGTAGAGTTGTGAAAATCAAGAGAAGATTGTTGCAGTTAAAAATGGTCAACTGAAGCTAGAAGAATGGCTCAGCAGTTAAAGTGCTTGCTTAGCAAGCACAAGCACTAAGTACCTGGGTTCGATTCCCCAGCACCACATAAGTGTGGCATGGTGGCACATGCTTTTAATCTTAGCACTTAGAAGGCTGAGGTAGGCAGATTGTCCTGAGTCCAAGGCCAGTGTGGGAGTTCAGAACCAGACTGGGCTACAGAGCAAGACCCCATCTCAAAAAAAAAAAAAAAAGAAGAAAGAAAGAACGAAAAAGAAAAAAGAAAAAATGGTGAACCAAATGGCCTCCATAGAGGTGACACCATGAAGGTCACTGATGACCCAGACAAGTGTTGCAACTGTGATACACCTTGTGTGGAAGCCTGTCTACAGCAAGCTGAGAAGAAAATGGTAAAGGAGGAAGTGAAAACAATGGTGTGCTATTAGGCCAACATTGAAATGAGGAAGAAGCTTGAAGAGAATATAAAGTCAAAGATTTTCATTTGTATAGTTTTTTTTCAAAAGCAGTAGTCTCCTACTGCACACCTCAGGAAAGAGAAAGATTGATGGTGCAGAAGAGAAAGATACAAGAAAGAAGTCCCTCAGGTGGCCAGAGCACATAGAATTTTTTGTAGTCTGGTGTCAAGAGTGGTTTCCAAAGGGAAGCTTGGATGACATGATTCCTCTAGTAGAAAATTCCTAATCCCAGCAACTGGGATGCTGAGGGAGAAGAATTGCTGACAGTTCAAGATCTGCCTGGGCTATATAGTTCAGGACCAGCCTAAACTACAGACTGAGACCCTGTCTCAAAAAAAGAAAGAAAGAAGAAAGAAAGAAAGAAAGAAAGAAAGAAAGAAAGAAAGAGAGAGAGAGAGAGAGAGAGGAAGGAAGGAAGGAAGGATGAACAAAAATAAAGAAACAAAGAAAGGACATTTTTCATAGTTTTCTCCTGCCTATTAAATAAGCTTAACTCTGTTGCCTGGCACATAAGCAAGACTCCAGCCAAAATGTCCAGCTGTGTTACCCTCAACGAGAACCTGCATAAACCCTAGGAGGAAGCCATGCAAGTCACTTAATGATTCCTTCAGACCATGTGTGTTTTCTCATCTCCAGGACTTTGCTGGTGCTCTCAGTGCCTTTCATGATGTTCCCAGAAGCACATGAAAAGTATTTTTCCTGTCTGCTACAAAACTTTGCAGATATGAAGCCTTCTACAAACTCTAACTGTTAGCACGTATATAGTTATGTTAGCTTATAAAGAATATACGTATATTCTCTCAAGCCTCATGGTTACACGATCCTATCTTATAATATATTGAGTTTTAAATGTGCTTTATCTACTCTACTTTCTAAGGACAACTCTCTAAGGTCAGGGACTATATCATCATCTTCTTTGTACCTCATACATGACATAAAGTAAGTGCTCAATAACTGTCATAGAATGGTGATGGAATAGCTTTGTGTCCTATATACACAATGCACTCATTTTCTGCAGGAAACTTATTTGTGAAAAGCTGAGAAGCATCCTTTATTTATGTAAATGAATCCTGCATGGCATTTACAGTAGAAGTTGTCAGTTTTAAGGAGAATTGTCTCTTATCCACTAGGGAGGCCTGGGCATCTCCCCCCCACCCCGCCCCGCCACCACTTCATATGGACAGGTGTTGTGGTTTATGTATGTTCTGGAGCAGGATTATGCATTATGCCTTAGAATGCCGGAGTTATAAACAACATATATGGACTAAGCCACATTCTGCTGCATTAAAGATTACTATCTCTGAGAAAGTACATATAAGAGGAATACAATACAATAGCTAATGTACATAATAATAAAAGTATTTGTATCCCACTTATTATACATCAATATTATTTCAAATATTTTGTATTTATTATTTCATCTTTTCTAACTAAAACCTTATGAACAGGTACTACCATTTTATAAATGTGGCAACTAAGGCACCCAGGAAGTAACTCACTTCCTCAAGGCCACACAGGTGGCAAACTGCAGGGCTGAGATCTGAGATTCCCCCATCTCAACTGAGCTTTGGTTCTTAGTCCCTATTCTATCATGCCTTATACAATATCTGTCATGATTAAGATCCAAAATGTACCCCCAAAGGCTCATTGAGTTGAAGGTTTGTTTGCCAGCTGATAAGCTTCTGTACAATGATTGGATCATGAGAGTTCTAAATCCTCCATCCACCAGCAGATTAATCCACTGATAGGTTCATAATTTGATGGTATTACTTGGAGGCAATGGAATTGAAGGGGTGGGACCTATGTGGATGACTAGGTCACTAAAGTATTAAATAGGCAGACTTTGAAGGCTGTAGCTAGTTCTCTTTCTCTCTATCTTCCTCTTATCCCTCCCTCTCTCTTTCTCCCTCTCTCCCCATCCCTCTCTCCTTCCCTCTCTCTTTCTTCCTCCCTCCCTTTCTCCCTATACTTCTCTCTCTCCCTGCCATCCTCCCTCTCTCTCCTCCTTCCCCCCTCCCTGCCTTCCTAGATACCATGCATGGGCACCTTTCCTCTCATACCCCTTCCATCATGCCCTTTCTGCCGTACCACAGGCATGAAGAAGCACCAGAGCCAAGTGACCATAGATTAGAATCTCTATAAAACCTTTCTTCCCTTCAAATTGATTTTCTTAGCTACTTCATCACAGCAAGCAAAAGCTACCTAACACAATAGCATATAATACCTTATACTTTTCTAAGCACTAAATCTGTATCACTTGGAGCTTCACTAACATGTGGTAACAGAGTTAAATATTATGTGGCCATTTTATAGGGGAATCAACTGAACATCAGTGAATGAAAGTGACTTGTTTGAAGTCAAGCACTTGCTTGACCACTGGCTAACTCCTCATAGAGTAATCCCTCCCCAACTCTGTAACATCACATCTATTGCAGGGGAAACAAATTAGCTTCCCACATGTTAGTGTTAACAATTTCTATCCTTTTGCTGATAGCAAATAAGTGTTATCAATGAATGTAAACCACCCTCCAGAGTAACCAACAAATCATAACTTCTCAGAAAATTCTCCTTCATGAGTTAGCCAACCTTCAGGTCCCATACAGCTCTCTGCCCATCATCAGTCAAAGCTCTCCTATGTTACCCCAATTGAGCAGGTCAACAGGGTAGACCTTGCCAACAATAAGAGATAAAGTTACAAAGTGAAACTTAGATTGGTAAATGAGAAGGCTAGAGTACCTGGGCTTGGTAGCATGGCAGTGACAGAAACAATAGCTTAGAAACAGGGTCAAATAGAGGTAACAGTATTTTAAAGTTTCTTCCCATTACAGTTGTAGAGCAGAAGCATTGATGCAACTGAGAATTTCCAACTACCCCATGGTACAGCCAACCCTAGCTCATGAATACAGCAGTGGAGAGGAGTGAAATCAACTCTCGATGCAGCTGCATAGAATCCTGTGACCATAACTTGCTAGAGGAATATAAATGTTGCTTATTACAATAGAGCCTGTCTAGCTGGAAGGGTGTGAGAAGGCATGACTACTGGCAAGACTCATAGCTCTTCCTTAACAGACTAAATCCAACCTCTGTTTATTGAACCAAGCTTTCCAATTATCTTCCTTTCTCAACTTTCCTATTAGTTTCTTCTTTATTGCTCTGGAACAACAAATATCAGATATTTACTGCAACCTCATCATATACGGAGATATGACAAACTTAATAAAATATATTACTTTATGAAAAAATAACTCATAATTGCATCCTGAACTATCCATAATTCTTCTAGAACATTAACAGAAATATTTTACTAAAAATGCCAGAAAACACAACTGTTGAAAATAAAAACACAAAGTAATCGTGGCAAGCTGGAAGAATCTGTGCTCATAACACACAGGAAAAAGTTAGCAGTGTGGTTTTGACTTTCACTGGTGTCAAACCACCTTAGTGCTTCCAAATTGATGTCCAAGTAATTTCACATACATTTCAGGACATTTCCCACTGCTTGCCATTGTTGGCCTATTTCCAGACACCTGTGCCTGATTATACCTATAACATCTGTCAAGGATTCTAATAGCATCGAATCTCTAGGATGGAAGTCACTTTCATGGGGAGAGCAACAGAGGAGAGAATTGAGGAGTTCTGTGGCTGGGTTATCAGTCGGGGCTTCCCTGCTATAGGCTATGCAGACTACTGGAAGTTTTCTTTCATATGTCCTATGTGGCTTGAATCTTGTATCTCCCAGTCATTTCTAAGTTCTTAAGCCAGCCACTCCCAAAAAAGAGGCAAGACTTACAATCTTAATGATCCAGCTTAGGTGCGCAACTCTAAAATGGTGGGTTTTCTTGGAACTCTTGTTCCACTAACCTGCTTAAACACATTCTATGATCAACTTCTGGTAGTCACAGATGACAGTGCAGATGGAGAAATTAACAATCATATGTAAAAGCACTCCAGATCTCCGTACAAAGCTATACCTGAGGGACTGCTCCTATACTCTAGGTTGAGAGGCACATTTAGATAGCACAGGAGACTTTGCTCATCAGCAGTGATACTCGGACCACTACAGGACCCAAGAACACACTTGTGTATCTGCCATTGATCAGACCCCAGTGCCACACGCATCTCTTCGTTTCCAAGGAAACATTAAGGATACTTGGGCAGAAAGGAAAAAGAAAATCCCAGGAACTTGAACTTATTGCTTTGGAAAAGTTGGTTTCCAACTCTTTTCCTTGGGATTTCTTATACAAAGCTGGGTAGTTAAAGATTAACTGAATAAAGCAAGCCCTGTTCCTCAGGAGAACAAAATATAAAACAGTGTGAGAGGTGAAAAGGAAAGCAGGAGGAACCAAAGACCACCATCCTAGGATTTTGAAGAAGTATAGGATAGCACTGTGGGAAATAATACGGCTCAACTGTTTGATGATATTCGATAATATGATATTGATGCATGGAAGCTCAAGTTCTCCTTCAAGTTCTGTCACTATTTTATTGTGTGGCTCTGGGAAAACGGCTTTAAGGAGTTCTGTCATATACACAGATGATGATGATGATGATGAAGATAGATAGACAGATGAATAATTGAGCCTTCCAGTCTATCATCCTCCTCCAAATGAGAGAAAGACTTTAATCCCAGAATTCTGGAAGGCAGAGACAAGAAGATCTTAAATTCAATCCCAGCCTGGGCATCTTGGCAAGATCCTGTCTCAAAATTAAAAACCAAAACTACAAAGGTCCTGGGCATGATTCTCAGTGTCTTGGTCACTTTTTCACTGTTGAGGCACAATACTCACTACCTGTGACTTAAGGGAGGCAAGGGTTAGCTCACAGTTCAGAGGTCTCAGTCCATTCGTGGTCAGCTGGCAATGGCAGCAAGGCACAGAGGTCTGGCAGGAAACAGCTGCTCTAGGCATCACTAAGGAAGGATTAAGCTTTTGGGGAGAAGCTGGGGCAAGAGTATATCCCTCCAGGCCATACCGTCAGTGACTCATCATGCCCTCAGTGATTTGCCACACTCTCATTAATCAACCCATCTCAACGAGGCCCATTCACCTAGCAGCACACAAAATCTATAGATCATCTACAACATACAGAAACACAAAACTTTTGAGGGATATTCCAAATCCAAACCATAACATCTAGTACCACATACATAAAAGCATGATTAGAGAATCGTATGTGGTATACTTTTAGTTTCTTATAATAGTTGAAACCAACTAAACCATAAAAATATGTACTTAAAAATCTTTAAGACTTTGTAAGATATTAAGTGTTATAGGACAAAAATGGAGAGATAATGGGAACTTAGGTAGCTGAGCAAGCATGGGGAAAGTTATTTTTGCCCTAAGAGTAGTTTTCAATGGAAACTAATTTGAAATTCCATGTTGAAATTTCGTGGGTCAAAGAAATCATAGCCCAAAACCAATAGAAGTTAAGAAGAGTGGTAAGAACCATGCACTACAGAAAGCTTGGGCTCCAAAGAATTATAACCGCAGGCCATGAGTGAATCACACATCAACATTGTGAACCTAAAACCTGAATTTACGCTATCCAGAAAATTTCATTTCATAAACTTAAGATGGCTCCAGACTGGCACTACTCTGCAATCCTGTCTAAAGCAAACACAAATTCCGTCTTTGAAGAAAGGTAACTTTATCTTGGAATTTGCATTATATCTACCAATGCTTTTCAAATACAATGACTAGCACATAAAAACAATCAGATACATAAGAAAGTAAGAATCTATGACTAGCTAGAAATTTGAAAAAAAGCAATTACCACGAACAGACTCTCAGAGACTTCAAATATTGAACATTATCAATGACCTACTATGAAATGGCACTTGTTATGTATAAAACTGGGGTTAGGGTGTTCTAAAGGCTGATAGTATCTATGATCAGAGGTAAAATATGATTTTAAAACTATTGACTACATTAGTGAGTTTGGGTTTTGTTTTTTTTTTTTTTTTTTTTTGGTCAAGAAGGAGACACAATACCTGACACGGTTATGAAGGATTCAATTCATGATTAGCTGATTTCAAGGCAAAGTCTTGGCAGAAGGACATAACAAAGCAAAGATGCTTTGTTCATGACAGGCAGGAAATAGAGCAGGAGAACAATGTCACAGGAAGGGCTAAAGACTAGGCATGGACCCCAAGACTACTCATTCACAATCATTCAGATACCCCCAGAAAGGTGCTCTACCAATTCCTCAGAGAGACCCCCAAAGCCAATCAAACTGACACTTCACCTTCATCACCGCAACGATATGTTCTAGTTTCAGCTTTTTAAATTTTAGTCGATGCATAATTATACATATTTTATAAAGCACATTGTGATAATACATGTATAAAATGTGTAATGATGAAATTAAGATCATTACGTCTTTGTGTTCAGAACCTTTGATCTTCCCTCTCCTACTTAGTAATAGACAATAGTAGGCTAATTCTTGAATACGCATGATCTATATCCCTGTTCTCCTGTGAGTAGAGTGTGAGGTAGCAGAGAGGCTGTTTACCTCAGTCCCAAAAGTAAACACGACTGATTAAAACAAGATCAAAACATGGAACGATCAGGAAAAAATAGAGACAATCTTTCCTTTACAGTACAATTTGCTAAAACCCGGGAAGTGAAAATGGAAGAGCAGTGGCCCTGGAGCAGAAGACACAGTGGGGGTTGGACACAGGCAAAGGCAGCAAAATAAAAATTACAGCAGCAATAGCATCCTGGTAAACTAATCCACACCCATTTGGTGTGTGTTTCCTAGGTGTGGATTTCCCGTATCTCTTGACACAGGGACTTGGGGAAAAGCACTAGGAATGAGTATGGCTAGCAAGGCTGGTTTCCTGAAAGTGAAACTCAAGCTGTGCAGTGGTCCAAGGCCCCACACTCAGAAAAGTCCTAGTACTTTGTTTACTCTGCTCTAACTGTGATAAAAGACTTAAATTTTCACATTTCCGTTCTTCTTTGGGCCTTGAAAATTATACAGCCCAACCTGATGTCTAAAGTAGTAAGGATACAGCAACAGAAGGTGATGATAAGATTGGTGGTTATTCACTGATTCCTGCAAGAGTAATGGCTCATGAAAGTTCCAGGTCTAAGCAGGACTAAATGAGTTGCAGCCTTTGAGTAGAATTGGTGATAGAGGTATTAGAGGACCAATGAGGAACTATTTAGGGTTGTGGGTGGCGATGCAATTCAGTGGAAGAGTTGCCTAGAATGCACAAGGCCCTGGGTTTGATATCCCCCCCCCAAAAAAATAAAAAGAACTATTTCAGAGTTATTGTAATAATACCACTCAACTTCCCATCAATTAATATAATAATACCAAAGCACTGGGCTAAGCCCTTCTTATGTATTGTTTAATTAATTCCTCACGAGCAGGATGCTATACTAGGTGCTGAGGGAACATGAAAAAATTTTGAAATGTTCCTTTCTTGGCAAGAGCTTATTTACAGTTAGATAAGCAGTAGTAAAACAACAGAAAAGTCAGGATGTGTATTATGAGCTCAAGAATGAACTGCATCCAAGTCTGAGCAGTAACACAAGTGGAGCTCAGAAAAGGAGTTTCCATGGAGTTCAAAAGAAATTTCTTGAAGAAACTGAGGTTTAGGGTAAATCTTAAACAAGAAAAGGTAGGTCCTGGATACGAGTCAGGGTTGAAGGAACTCTACGCCAGGAGCGAGAAGTGCAAAACCTGAAGGGTTACAAGGAACGGAAGCAGTCTTGTTGAAGTAGAAGGCACTTAGAGAGGGTAGAGTATAAGAAACAGTCAGAGCTTTCAAAGAAAAGAATTTAAACGGCGTCAAATACCATGATTTAGACTTGATTGATAGATAGTGGGGAAAAGCATCAAAGGTTCAGGGCAGAGGCGTGGTTGGCATGATGAAGGGATATTTGGGGAAGCTGAACGCGCTGGCAAAGACAGGGAGTACTGAGGGAGCAAGTGGCACTAGAGTTCCAGAGGAGTGCTAAAAGCATATCTGAAGGCATGTGGCCATGCTGCTCCCCAAACACTCCAGGGACTGTCTTGTAGGGCTACCATGCAAGAAGGCAAAGTGAGAACAATTCTGTGACCTCAATCCCCTTTTCTTTTAATGTCCGCCCAGCAAGGACCTGTCTGGGCCCCAGTTCTTGCCTCAGTGCCTACGCAAACACTAATAAGCGCCAAAGCGTTGTCATAGAAACCATTGCTTCATTTCTCTTATGAAGTGCTCTGCAGCCGCAAGGCTTCCTGCTTTGGGAAGCTTTTAGCAAATATTTGAAGAAAATGGCAAATGCGTCAGCTAGAAATGTGCAGGTGGAACTGGCTGGTAGGTTGGGGCCTGGAGGAAAGGCTGTATCAGTACTGGGTCCAGTTGGGGACCACCAAAAAACTATTATGTTACCACCAAAAAACTCTTATCTTTCAAAGCGGCAGTGACTTCAGTTAACAGGCTGGACATCTAAACATGCTTTATTGCCTCTCCAACACCACTGGGCTATTCCCTGGAGCCTGATAATGTCAACCACAATGGGCCACCAGCCCGACCCACTGGGAAGGCCAGTAGTGTCACTTTGGACTTCCATCTCCTATGGCTTAGAATTACAAGGTAAAGGCTGGTAGAATCACAACAGGGCTGAGAGTTGGAGAGATAAAAAAAATCCATAATGATAATCAGAAATAAATGTTAGTTTACTCGGTGAGGGGCACTGAACTCAGCACTTCAGGGGGAGTTCTTCATTTAATACTCAGAATATCCCACATAGCTGGTCTTATGATCCTCAAGGTCCTAAAGAATTTACTCAGACAACACGTACAGGGAGGCGGTGACAAAGCTGGGAGTGTGAACTGTGATTTGCTCTATGCACTTAACCACTTTGTCATACCACCTCCCTTTCTCTCTATTTAATAAGTTTTATTATATGTTAAATTAAATGATTTAATTTAACAATTTAGTATGCATGAAATAAATATACCTATAATTAATTAACAAAATATTAAGCAATTGATTTTTTAACACCATTAATATTTTCTTAAATAATTACATTTATCTGTTTACAGTAACTGATCCAAAATGATGATAATGATGATCTCAGTAGCTAATATTTTCTGGGTATTTAGTTTCTTCCTAAGAGTGCTAAGCACTTTATCTCCATTCTATCTTACGTACTTCTGAAAATGCAATGAATCCAGGCCATTTATTGTCATCTCTAAAGAAAAGGGAGTTACGGACTCGGAGATGAAGTGATTTACTCATTGGAACTTGCCTAATGTGATCATGGATGCAGGTCTCCCATTCCAAGGCCATACTTGCAGTTGCCAAGCAGTATTTTCCCTAGACCTAGCTAGGTTCTTGAAGTAGAGGCAAACCTCCAATGTCCATTCCACTACTCTGACCATGTCACATTATATATATACATATTGGCTACACTCACTTTCCTTTAGGAGGTTAGAGTCCCAGTGGACCAGCTCATCTCTAACCTGCAGGATGTCCCCTGGATCCATAAGGTCAGCAGGTTTCCCTCAGGCAAGATGCTAGGAATCATGTGCCTCACAGGATATCTTGTGAGCCACAGGATGGGCCTATCTACTCTAGGGAGACACATTCACCCAAGTGCTCACATATTGGCTTGCTTCTGGTTTAAGTCTCAGCCCAGCTCTGGGCTAGAAACACTGATAGCTCATTTCCGATCATTTTGGAAGATGCTTCTGTGTGGGCTGCAGTCTAGCCTGGTTTTCCACGTAACAAATAATTTCTGCCCTACTTCTCCTACTGCCCTTTGTCTTCATGGTCTATTAAAGCATCAGCCTGGTCTGCTGAGCTTAGCACTTTCTCTCTCGTGGCCTGTCACTGAGCAACCTCACCTGGAGGCAGACTTCTCTAGTCTTTTAGTGAGAGTGACAGGTGGTACACAGTGGATGAATAAATGCTGTTCTCTGCTCAAGAGGCCAAAGTCAAATGGCGGATGCCAATACAGCTAGATCCAATAGAAAACTGACAAAGTGACAGCATCAGTTATATGACAGGATAATTCTTCCTATTTAAAACCAACAAGAAACCTCACTAATGGGGCGATTGTAAATCAGCACGTGGTACCCCTCATATTAATAAAATAGTTTCACCAAAACCTCTTGTCAATCAAAATTGCCCAGGATCTGACAAGGAGGCAGGAAGTAAGCCTGGCTTTCAAAAGTAATAGCTGTTTTGTGACCAAGAGAAAGGTGGGAAGGGATGCCTAGTCTTTATGCCTCTGAACATCAGGGATCAATTTTTGAATGTCATCAAAGAAACAAGAAGCTCAAATTAGAGTGAGAATGGCATAGGAGAAAAAAAGCATTTTGTAAAGTTCTGGCTTCACATGAGTTCCGCCCTAAGTTTATTTTGCTGCTAGTGACTACCTGGGCAACCTTGGAAGGCAAGTCATTGAATTTTTGATCACGAAGTGATGGTAAAGTTTGTCTTGTTCAACTCTCTCTCAAAAGTTTAACAGAGTCCATACCACCAGCCCCTACTGATGTCCTGAGAGTAGAAAGGAACTCGACGACCCATCAAAGGACACAACCTAATTCTTATGAGTTCTCAATTTTTATCTTTTGTTATTTTGAAAAATAGCATATATTGTACTTTATCTATATCAGAAGTTGATCTAAAAATTACATATATTAAACTATTTAATCTTCATAACAACTTTATTATATAGATACTACATTATTCCAACATTACATGTGAGAAAGCTGAGTTGTAAGAAAGGCTAAAAT
Organism: Ctenodactylus gundi; assembly: GCA_004027205.1. NCBI lineage: Eukaryota > Metazoa > Chordata > Mammalia > Rodentia > Ctenodactylidae > Ctenodactylus > Ctenodactylus gundi. The sequence continues at coordinate 396,609 of PVKB01000353.1, read as the reverse complement.
ACTTGCCTAAGACTGCAAAGACAGTAAACGTGAGACTCAATATTATGACCTGGACAACTCAGTTTCTGAATTCTTTGTACTTAACCACAGTACTCTGAAATGCTCCTTCATTAAGCTGAAATCAGTCCATCTCTTTGCATCCCATTGGTCTTACCACTTATTCTGTCTTGAATTCCATAGGCCATTGCTGCTACAACAATGGTGGGGGTAGATCCCAGCCCAGTTGGAGAGACGATTTCAGGGCACTTACTGTCAAATTTGCAGGCCTACAGAAGTAAAGGAACTCCCTCAAAGTCAAAAATGAGTTGATGATAAAGTATAAACTTGAATCTATATGTTGAGACCTGACCCCAATACATAATGTTATTTTTATTGATAATAATTATAGCTACCATTTAAACCCTCATAGCCACCTCTGTCTTGCGAGGTTAAGAGAACTGTCCTGATTTGACAGAGATAAAAGCTCAAATAGTCTGCCAACAGCTAAGCAGTAAGTTGCAAAGTCTGATTTGAACTCAAATCTTTCTGTCACTGTGGGACCCTGACCAGGCCTGGGATGACTGTAGGTAGCAGTGGCTCACATCCGGATAATCTCGATGCTGGAGGCGAGACTGGCAGGCATGGGGCCACTCCCTCTTATCCCAGACCTAGGACTGGCCACAGCTCATCATACCCAAATTCCTAATCTTCCCCTGCTTCCAGATCCTTATCAGAAATCATGTGGTCAGGTTTCACAAAGAACTACCACGCAAATTAAGCTACTTTCAGACTCCAAATCCCCCCAATCAGTGTATGACCCTTGCCCTGTTACCTTGGCTGACCCACCCCCCTTAAACTGCTGGCCCTCACCTCCAATAAAGGAGCTGTTACACTGATTCAGCCTCCCGGATGTGATTCCGTCTCCTACTCACGCCGCTTGAGACACTGTTCCCCGAGACTTCGCTGGATCCTGATCGCTGGTGGCCAAACGTGGTAGCCGGGAACCCCCCGACCCTGACATATCACTAAAGTCCAGGCCTTTGATCATTATATTGTAGGATTCTGCATGATATTTTTAAGAAAGCTGAGGCATTACTTGAACGCCTTGTTTAAAGGTAAATTATTCTTGTTGAAGACCTATGGAGAGCCAGGTGTAATGGTAATCTACTGTAATGGTATCTGTCTCAGCTACTTGGCAAGGTTGAGGAAGGAGGTTTGTTGGAGTCTGGGAGTTTGAGGCCTGCCTGTGCAACAGAAAAAGACCGTCTTGTCTTCCAACTTGAAAAAAAAGAAAAGACCTACGAATACCTAATACCTAGCTACCTGTTCCCAACACAATCAGAATTTGTAGTATTGAAAAGACTCTGGCAAAAGAATAAAAGAAGATAACTGCCACTTAACTGAGTTGGTAATAATAGACATGAGACTGTAACATATAATATATGATTCTTGGGAGTAGAATCATGCTTGCTTTAATTTTACAGTATTTTTCTCAGCACTTACTATGCAACCAATACTGTATATCCAGTAGACATTCACTGCCTGCTACTTAGCAAACTCAGTGTTTGTTTCTTGACAATGTTAAGCTATGGTTAATACTATGATTAAGGGGAAGATAATATTTACTTCTGTCCAGAACTTAAACATTTGCTTTCTTTAAGTGGTAAAAACCACAGTACTAAGTAAAAACCACTTTTTTAACAAACAAGGTTATGAGAAAATTTGAAAAACTATCTATACCAACTCAAATAAACTACAAAGGGAAATCCTATTAATTTCAAACCACTTGTAGGGAACCAGTGGGATTAAAAATTACCAACACACTATGGCAAAGGCTTGTTAGCCTTTATGTATAAAGAACATACACCTTTATTAAAAAAAATACTAAGACTCTGGTGACTAAGTGAGCAAAAGATACAAATAATTTCTAAAGGAGGAATTACAAGTGGTTAATGAGCTATTCTATCTCATCTAGTATTTTATTTTGGAAGGGAAGTGTTTTATTTGTGGTACTGATGATTGAACCCAGGGCCTTGGCGCTGAACTATGTCTATAGCCCTCTTATTTACTTTTTATTTTGAGCCCATGTCTCACTAACTTGTGCAGTTGAAGCTCAATCTTGCAATCTTGTGTCAGCCTCCCAGAATGCCTGGCTTATAGGTGACTGCTCACCTAGTACATTATTACTACACATAATAATGAAGCAACAATTAGCTGTAAACTTTGCCCACCAAGGGAACAAAGAATGCTCCTTAAATTTAACATCATGCTCAGTAAAGTGAGCCAGAAGCAGAGGTGAAACATCGAATGGTCTCTCTGACATGAGAGACCCAGATCATAACTCTTATGGGACTTAAAACAACAACAACAAAAAAAACCAAAGTGAAACAGGGGAGTAGAGCAGGGAAGGAGGGAGGGGTGGGTAGGGGGAGGGACAAAAGGAGAATGGGAAAGTCTGTCACCTTGACAAGGTAAGTAGGTGCACAAAATGCTAAACTTCATTGTAAACCTTAAATTTTGCACTATACATATCAATAAAATGGGAAAAAAATTTAGAAGACTCGGTGTTGGCAAGGTTTGTCAGATGTGCACTCTCATTCAAAATCTAGTATAAACTGGATATGCTTTTCTATAAAGAAAAATTTGGTATTAAGTTTAACAAGCTTACAACACATTTAGACCCTTTAACATATAATTGTCTACTCTGGGCTTACATAAGGAAGCACCTATACTCTAGGCCTGTCTATTTAATAGACACTGAGCACAGTACATGACAATTAGGGTTAGCTTTATGTAATTCTTAGTGTCTCAAATGAACCAGGTTCTATGTCAGTAGCAAATACTTCAATGAACCCTTTGCACTGGGTATTGCTCAAGGAAAGGTTGCCTAATAGATCTGGTAATACACTAGGAGCTCAAGCTCTGTGATTTATATTTTACAGATAATTTGGTATCAAGTTGCTCAACTGACCTTCTTTTGGCTTTGCAAAAATCATTTTCTCAATTACAGTCTCCTCACCTATAAACTGGGGCTACTGTTTTCTATATCTCAACATGGTCTTAGACTTTGAATAAGGTTCTGCCAATTCCAAGCTAGCAGATTTTGGGAAAGCTACGTAAGATTTGTCAAAATTCTATTTTTTTAAAATTTATTTACTGCTTCCCTCAAAGAGTGAAGCAGAGGTGGAATGATATATTGCATGAAAATGACATAACATGGTGTCCAACGTAGACTGAGGATTGTAAATGAGAATGGCTAAAGCAAAAGATCTTGTAGTTGCACAGGATTTAAAATTCTATTTTTAAAGTAACTTATTTCTGTTCTCTTCCTCTGTCTAGGAAAGCCTGAAAACATCAAGCTAATAATGTCTCAGAGCCATGACCACAGTCTGCCTGCTGGCACGCCACATCACTTCCACTCTGCTCTCTTGCCAGGCACCATTCAGGCCGCAGCATGGCATCAGCTTCCCACAGTAAAGAACAACAGGTGGTTTGGAAAAATCCAGCCAACTGCTTATAACTCCCTCTGGGCTTCCCAGTGGCTGTTTAATGATGAGCAAACTGAGGACCTAGGGATTTGTGTGAGCTCTTGCAGAGCACAAGGATTGAAACAAGAGGCAGAATCCCAGACTCCTGTTTAGCACAACAACCTACATTAGCATCGCATTATGTGTGTGTGTGTGTGTGTGTGTGTGTGTGTGTGTGTGTGTGTGTGTGTGTGAGGATGCTTTTCCAACTTCTTAGTTGATCCTGGCAACAAACTATACTGTCAACAAAGCAGATATTGCTATTTCTATTGAAAACAATGAGAAAGGGAGGCTTAGTGAAGGGCAGTTTTGCCTAAGGTCCTGTGATTAGTTGGCAGGAAAGGTGAAATTAGAACCTAGGCCCTTCTCTGCTGGTCTATAGTTTTTTCCACCACACTACAAGTCCTGGAACCACGATAAAGGTCAACTTCAAGGGAATGCAGCACCTCAGACTAGATGCAGAAGATGTCATGGACATAATACCAGGTGACTTGGGACAGGAGACCCACTTTTTGATCCCACTGCAATCTATTTGTATTGAATTGGAAAATTACTTAAGGACTGAAAAAGCAACATCGATGGGGTAATAACTGAGACCATTTTAAGAAATCAGCTTATGTAAAAACCAGATTTTTTCCAAAGGGAGAAAGTAGAGTAGCGATGACAATGTGGCCATTCAAGCACGTGGCTGCAATCTCCTGCTTATGGAGTGTGACCTCTGTTTGCTCAGGATCATTTTTTTAAAACCTCCCCTGGGCCTTTTTCATTTTCAGTTCTTTTCTTTCTTTCTCTCATGAACACACACACACACACACACACACACACACACACACACACACACATGTCTACATATATTTTCTTTGGGCATAATTTATCCCTCCAAGTAGGTTATTGTGGCTATTTTCTAGGACATAAACTATTTTTCACTCTCTAACTGCCATCCCCATGGAAAATAAAATAGAGAAATAAAAGAAATATCAATAAGGAAATTTACAATTAGTTTGCATGCATGCACAAACGTCCGTGCGTATGGTGGGAAAGGGGAAGTAAGAGCTTAAAATGGAGACTAAGATGTGCTGGAGTAAAGACGCTGCAGGTGCCTTAAGAAATGGGACTGTGGGGTCTTTGGGGCATAGTTCAGTACTTCAAGTGCTTGCCTAGCCAGTGCAAGGCACTGGATATAATTCACTAGCACCACATAAGCTGGGTATAGTGGCACACACATATAGTCCTAGCGCTAGAAAGGCCAAGGCAAGAGGATTATTGTGTGCTTAAGGACAGCTTGGGCTCCATAGTAACTTTGGGATCAGCCTGGACTACAAAGCAAGATCTTGTATCAAAAAAAAAAAAAAAAACATGAAAAAAGAAACAAAAAGAAATGAGCCTGTGGAAATGTTTTTTAAGAGTTTATTAGTCGGTAAATGGATACCACTTGAGTCCATCGTGCTCAGTGAAGTGAGTCAGAGGCAGAAGGTTAAATGTCAGATGGTTTGTCTAATATGAGAAACCCAGATCACAGTCATTTCGTAGAACTAATTGAGGCGAATATTGGGAACTAGTGGGGGAGGGGGAGGAGTGGCGTGATCAAAAAGGGAGAGGGGAAGGATTTGTAATTTTGTCACTATATGTATATGCACTCAAAATCAGTGTACACATTAAATATATATATATATATATATATATATATATATATATATATATATATATATAATGAGGAAAACAGTGTATTAGGTTACGACCCTTCGTGTAATTGTTAAGTAATAATAAAATAAATAAATAAAGCTTATTGTGCTCTTACTGTGTGCCAATTACCCTGCTAAAACTCTTACAGACTTTTTATTTATTCCTCATAAGTCTTTTAGGTATATGTTAGCACACCCTCATTTTACAGGTGGGCAGTAGGATGCTTAATGATTAAATGACTAGACTAAAAGTATACAATTAATGTTAGAGCTCAGATTAAACCAAGGCCTCCATCTCCAGAGTTTGACTGAAATATTATTATGCACTATATATGCATGCAAGGAGATGCACAGACACACACACACACACACACACACACACACACACACACAAACTACCCATGTAACATTTACTGAAAAATTCTTCAGTATCTTATTTTGTTTTATCTTTGGAGAAGTCATCATTAGTTCCTACCCTATAGTAAGGAAAAGTTAAGAAAGAAAAAAATCAGGGAAGTTACTCAAGGTTCAACAGGTAACAAAGAAGATAAGATCCTTGATACCCAGAGAAATACTCCTTCCATTACAGTATTTCTGCAGCTTCTCACATGGTTTCTAGGGGTCCCTCTTCTGGTTTCCACAAGCATGTACTACGGAATGAAATGAGTATGTTGGTGCTAGGGAATAGACTAGAGCAAAATTAATGTTATGTCAGTTCTGTCATTAGGTCATAAAACACTGTCATACCCATCTTTCCAGCACTCTCTTTCCATTGACTCTTTGGCTTGAGCCCATTGATGAACTGAACTGCCACATTAGAGACACCATGTGGCAAGGAATTGAGGGTGGCTTCTGGCCAAAAGCCAGCAAAGAACTGAGGCACTCCTTCCTACCAACAGTCAACAAGAAATGAAGTCATCCAGCAACAAAAAGAATGAGTTTAAATGTGGACTCTTTCCCAGCTGAGCCTTGAGGTGAACCCAGCATTGATCACCACCTTGACCATAGCCTTGTGAGACACTCTGCAGCAGAGTCCAGTTAAGCTGCACACAGACTTCCGACTCACAGAAACTGTGAGATAGTAAGTGCGCATCCTGTTTGATGTCACTAAACTCTGTGGTAATTTGTTAAGTAACAATAGGAATGAATACAGAACAATTCCAGCCTGCAGTTTTGCTGATTTTCTGCTTATTCCTAGCCAAACACATCCATGCTCTTCAAATGGTTTGACAGAAAGATCTAGGTGAGCTTGCAACCCCAGGGGAGGTTGGAATCCAAGGATTATCTATTGGCTTGCTTCCATGTTTTCTCCTGTAGTAAGGAAAAGTTGAGAATATCTGAGAGCTGTGAGCTCAGGGGAACCAGGGAGCTTGAAGGCCTCTAGCCTGACATTAGTCACTAAGTCCAGCATTCCTCAGTGCTTGACTTACGTTCACACCAAGCATTTGACAACATCATGTCAGTTTTCCATTGCTGTCTGCTTAGAGAGCCCTTCAAAGTGCCCTTTACTCGTTCCCGAGGGCCCCAGCCACCACACAAGGCTGTCTTTTTGCTAGCACTGTCCCAATCACTGTGTTATTCTGGAATTTGTTACCAAGTGTGGGCTGCAGTAAGTGAGGGGTTTTGACAGACTCCTTAAAAGCAATTAGCCAACTGGGAATCACTTACACTCAATTTTCAAATGGCTAATTTGGTGTTGGGGAATCTTCTTCAAAAAGTGTGGGTGTCAGACACCCGGCATCTCCTGTAGCTATCTGGGTAGCTTAGCAAAGGGAACTGCATTCTTACATACAGATAAAAGTCTTATCAAGGGCACTGCTTGTTCCTCTGCCAGTCTGAGTGTCCCTACAAATATCAGAAACAAGTCAGAATGAGTTACATTTTTTTTTTTTTTTGCATTGGGCATTGAACCTGATGAATCTGAGAATACGTTAGGACAGATAAGTTTACTAGGACAGGGTGTTCTGGTGGCCATGGTAGCAGAAGTGGAATCAAGGTCACAGCCAAGGTGCTAGTTAAGGCCTTGGCCCCCTCCAGGAAACAAAGGAGAAGTAGCTAAGCCAGCGTACCCTCCCCTTTTTCAACCCCTACCCCAGGAGATGGCTCCCCAAACCAAAACTGCCATGTGGATAGTAGAACAGATAAAAGCGTTATAAAGTGCTTTAGTCCTTCACCCTCTTGGGACCCTCACTCAGGATGCCCTCTCAATCTCTCTCTGAAAATTTTACTTTCTCAATAAACTTCTTGCTTGAAATCTTCAATGAACTCAGACTGGTTATTCTCAAACACATCGGGAGTTCCTGAGCTGCGATGTCAGGCAATGCCAGAGGTAACAAACCCAGAGCTTTTTCAGTAAGCTACATCCTTGGCCTATTTTGCTATTGTTATTTTTTTTTTTTTTTAATTTTGAGATAGGGTCTCATCACTAAATTGCATGGGCTGGGCTCAAACTTGCAATTCTCCTGCCCTGGCCTTCCGGGGTGCTGGGATTATAGGTGTGCACCATCATCCCAAGTTATTTTTTACCACCTCAGCAGCAACAGTGATAACGTGAGGGCAGTCAGTGTGGAATCACTGACCTGCATAACGTCTGTGAGGCAAAAGTCCCCCGAATCACTGAGGCCCCCTTAACCCCTTAGGCTGAGTTTCTGTGTCATCATGCCTATATTAGTTTTAGACCTTTTGGAGTGGGGGTTGGAAGAAGGAGGAAAGTATGACACTACACATTTTGGAATAGCTGTTGCCCACAGACATGTATGCTTGGACAAGTATCACCTCTCAAGGTAGGCGATAGTTGTGAAGATCTGACTCATCATAAATATATGGCACACCAACATATAGAGGAATCGTGGTCATCAAGTCCTATATGTGAAGGTGTGAATCTACTGAGCTCTGACTACACAGGGATGTTTCAGGACCAGTGTATCTGCATCTGGTAACAAGGAGTCAAGTTACAATGGGGCTTTGTGTGGATGTACAGCACATGTCAGGTTTCCAGTGTGAGTCATTCTCTGACATGTGTGTACCTTTCTGAGGGTAAGTAATGAGGGAAAAGGAGACAAGTGAATGAACATGAGAGACAGAAATGATATGAGACTATGAAGAACCCTTTAAGAGGAGGATCTGGCTCATTAAGAACCTACCTCATTAGTGCCTGAACTACCAGTGAACTGAATCAAAGTACTTCACTTCCTTGACAATTGAGCCAACATCCCCTTCTCATTTTACTTCAGTAATCAAAAGGAAGAGAAACAAAGTGCAACTGCCCTGTCAGATGAAATTTGCATGTCCTCAGCGTCTCTTTTCCAACAAGTGTCTGTAAGCGCCTGCCTCCTCTGCGCTCAGTCCAGGCAGTGTTCCCTCTGTCTTTCATTATCTTCGTTTTATATACATAAGTACATTGTTAACAAGGGTATCGAAGAAGAAGAAGAATGGCTAAACATAATACTGTGAGCTATCCACGTCTCAATTCTGACTGTGTCCACAAGTAACAGAAGCAGTGACCACAAGTAGGGCAATAAATAGAATATCTTGCATTCATTAGTCTGGTGCCCTGAAGAATCTGGCTGCTTGGAAGTAAGAGTTGTTCACTTATTTTCCTTTTTTTTTTTTTTTTTGCTTTTAGTTACATAAATACAACCTAGATTTAATGGTATTCAAGAGCATTGATCTAACTGTTTACAAGCTTGGGAAAGTTTATGAACGAAAGCTGTCAATATGGTGGCCAAAAAATGTTTTGCTCATTTTCTCAAATGAGCTTTTGCTAATAAATGGAATGTAGAGCCTCTTGTCATAGTGCTACAGACCCCTTCTCAAGTCTGAGGGGGAAAAAGTCTGAGGAAGCCCATAGATCTTTCTCACAATAATGTTAATTAACATACAAAATTAAGTATATAAAATTACTAAGGAAATCAACACAGAAATAATTCTATCGTTAAAAGGTCATAATATAGTCACATGTGTGCTACTTCATTAACACATTAAACGAGTTTCAGCAATGGGGCTTATAACGACTGTAATTTTAAAGTAGTAAGACAAGTGATATTTCAAGGTCCTGAAATAGCTATAATGTTATAAAAAATATCTGTAGTTTCTCTTAATGATAAATTCACAATTATTACTAATACTGTGGTCATTCGCTGCCTACATTTATAATCGAATAAAAAGGTAAATTTCAGTTAGCAAAAATATGAATGTGCTTTTTTCCCATTCAAGTTTAAAGACCCCCAGAATTCAATCCACAGATCTTTTTTTTTTCTCTGCTTTCACTGATCCTACGGAATTTCTGACCTTCCCCTGGCCTCCTTTCAGTTGTTGGGGATTCTCCTCTCTTTCCTAGCTACACTGAACACCCTTTTTCTGACTAAATTCTCGACTTTTTAAGTGGGTCTATGAGGAGCCATTGTGCAGTGCTGTTACTCAGCTGCCATCTTGACCGGAAGTCTCACACAGATGTTTAAATAGGTAAATATTCTTGTATTTGAGAGGGAAAAAGTTGACTAGATGTTGCAATAGTAACCCCCAAATGGGAGAATGTTCTAACTACTATTGAAATGTCAAAATATGCTAGGAAAGAAGGCACGGATTGTACTGGAGACAAACAGGAACAATAAGTACACAGTCTAACAAATAACAAGCGAAGAGCTGTTCTCACCAAATGTTTGGAAACCAGAAACGATTTAGCCATAAATATTTAGTTATCAAAATAACTAAGAATGACAGTGGGCCAGCATCAACCAGAAAGAGTTAAAATGTATTTTGCTCGTTTTTTTTTTCTTTTTGTGTGTGCTCAAAGGAACCATTCATTGGTTGCCCTCATTTCTGGAGGAAATCTGATCTTAGTTTGGTCCCAGGGTTTCCCAGTACCTGTCTCTTATGAGAAGCTTTCTCTGACCCTCTCAAACAGCTCGTGGTACCTTGCTCTGTTCTCCCAGATCCTCCCCTTCTACTTCAAGTTGTGTTCTAATTACCTTTTCCACATATCTACCTCTCCCACTAAACTGCGAGCTCCGCAACAAAGTAACTATGCGCAAGATGAGTACATCCCAGTAGGTAAATCACGTGTGTGTGTGTGTGTGTTCCACGGCTACACTAATGAGTGAAATGCTTTGTTCTGCACTAATGCATCATTACAAGCAACAGCCTTTGCCCATGTCACTAGCTCACTTTGCAGTTTGATTGGAACAAGATGAGAGTGGGTTCTATAGAGTTGCTTGTTTACCAGTTGCCCAAATTCTAAAACAGCTGAGTACAAACTGACTTACAATGTAGCATAAATTTTCAGTGATAATTAATATTACTAAATTTATTGAAACTAAGCTAAGGTGCAGCATTTGTACAGTTTTGGGGCACATATGAAACTCAAAAAAGGAATGGGAAATGCACAAGTGCTCCATGGTGTTTAAGGCCAATCTACCTGAACTTCAAAAACAGTCAGGAAACAAGCAGATGAACTTGAGGTTTGTTATTTTCATTTTTTCTACCCACCCATCCAGTCACTTAGGCATCCACCTGCCCACCCACCCACCCGTCCAACTATTCATCATCCAGCACCTACCTGACCATTAATCCATCCTCTCATCTAGCCGCCCATTCACGTACTTAGTATTATTATGGAAATCTAATTTTAGAATCTTAAAGGTAAATGAACTCCACAGTGTCCAAAACTGAATGTCATATATGAAAATTCTGGTGAGGAATACAGAAATCTGATCTTTAACAATTTTTGATTTCACTTAAGCAGCCTTTCTCTTAAGCTTCCTGGACGTTGTCAGTCCTGCCCTTCCCTCTTACTAGATTGCCCATCATTCTCACACATTAATCTTGCTATCCTTCTACACAAAATTGTTCTTCAGTAAACACTGGTAAGGATCTGGAAGAGGACATTTTCTCCTCCATATCTTCAAAGATGGCAATTCTGCTATAATCTGTTGATAGAGGTTGAAAAATGGCATGGGGCTTTTAGAGAATATGTGGTGAGGGAAACCTCCTCAGGCTGGGAGGGGGGTAGTTCAGTGATCAGAATGCTTGCCTAGGAATTCTGAGGCCCTAGCTTCAACCCCTCAGCACTACATAATCGCTGGGTGTAGTGGTGCATGACTGTAATCTTAGCCATTGAGAGGCTGAAGCAAGAGGATTACTGTAAATTCAAGGCCAGCCTGGGCTCCATAGTGAGTTCAGAACCAGTCTGGACTACAGAGAGACAATGTCTCAAAGAAAAAAACAACAACAAAAACTTAACCTTCTCTGCAATTCCCCCAGGTTTCACTGGTTCTCAGTTTCCAAGGGAAAGTACCAGAGAACAATTAACAGGACAAGAGCTAAGCTATGCCTCCTATGTAAGTTTGCTGACATTCCAGGCAAGGAGAGCTGGACAGTGTGAAGTGGCACTATGACTCAGTCTTCATATTGGCATCGGTGTGCTAATCCTGGGAGGATTAAATTAATGTTGTTGAGTGCAGCCACGTGGAACATATTGCCCAGAGAAAGCTAGCGCCTTTCCTTCCAACCCCAGGAAAGGCTCTTCACTAACTGCTCCCTGAGTTGCATTTATCCTCCAGCCCTTAAGGCCACAGAAAAGTAAAAAAAAAAAAAAAAAAAAAAAAAAAAAAAAAAAAAAAAAAAAAAAAAAAAAAAAAAAAAAAAAAAAAAAAAAAAAAAAAAAAAAAAAAA